>JAABKK020001746.1:0-29500 GCA_011634745.2 Catotricha subobsoleta
TTGAGAAAGGTGAATATTAATTTACAAAAAACCGTTGTATGTCTCAACTATCTTTTATATAGAGACTATAATCTAGATCCATGGTACTAAGACTAGTCTTAGTATCATGGTCTAGATCAATGTCATTGCTCAGTTGGAGCGCTGTAATATCATGATATCGCGTAGCGGAAAAAAATGAACTACTCCAACGTTATTTTTTTGTAAACAAAGTTTTGGAAAAATTGTTGATATTTAATTAATTATTTTCTATCGTATTTAATTAAGAAAAACCCGCGTTTTATATTTATTAGTTTATTTGGAAATTTTCTTTTTATAAATTTGTTGAAGATTTTTTTACAAAGTGATTTTGGCAGTGTTTGCTTTTTGATCGTAAACAAAAACATCGTGTTTTAGTTTGAGTATTAAACCTTCATAATATTGGATTAAAAGTAAATAGTTGTGTTTAATTGAGGGTTAATGTTTATTTCGTGTAAAATTTAATTGTTTATATGGTGCGTATTTAGATATGTTACGTTACGTTCCATGATCACCTTATCATTTGGTCTTTGACTCTTTGTGAATAGCTCCTTAACCTAGTTATACCGTAAAATGCATTACTGTTCGCTTTAATCTTTTTACTTACCATTTTGATTTTTTTTTGCTGACCATTTAAATACCACTTCAAAATTAACGTACGATTAATATTTACAGAGATATTACATATTTAAAAAAATTTGAGAAAATTCTCTTTAGGGCCTAGTCCACATAAGAATGAAAAGTATTAATCTTAAACTGAATCATATTCTGACATTTACGACATTCTACATTTATACAAAATTTATATAAGTAAGAAGAGTACGGCTATAATATTTTGAGTGCAATAATTTATAAACTGAATCGTATGCTGAAAGTTTTCTGCTGGAAAGTTTAGAACGAAAATGTATACAGAGCGATAACTTTATTTAATTCTACCCAAAAAGATATCTTTTAACTCGTCAAAAGTTATCCAAACACGCCTATTAATTAATCATTATTACAATAAGTAACACTACGTTTACATATTAGGCCCTAAAAGTTAATTTGATATTAGTCCCTTATATTTTTCACGCGTTTATATTAGTACCTAAGATTTAACTTTTACTTTAATATTTCTGTGACTAACATTTAGTTAATAACGTAAATACTAATGGTTACTAGGTATGTACTAGGTTTTATATGTCAAAAATTCAGAATAAACTGGCAAACGATTTTATTTATTGAATTTGAATGGTGCGTGGTGATTGGTCGAGAGATTTTTTAGAGGTTTGGCCAACGTGAAAAACATTTGAAATATTTTGTTTTAAAATTTTTATGAAATAATCGTATTAATTAATTTTTAAATTAATACATTTTTTTCATTTACGAATAGGACATTTTCCAGTAAAAACAATGTAAAATTGTATTATGGAATGCATAAGTCAAAATTACACTTGGTATTCAATTGTTTATACATACGAAGAAAATAAATCAATAAATTCGTTATATAGTGGTTTTATGTACCATAATATTAAGGTTTTTGCAAGCGATGGCTGGAAAATTGTACATAATCGAATTTTAAATTAAATTTCCTATGATAAAATGCCACAAATCGCAATAATGTTAAAAAAAAAAAAATTCCAGATTTAAAACATTGACGGGGTTATCTGTTTTCGGAGGTTGAACGACCTCTATTATTACCAACCCTAATAAATGACGGTTTTCCAGTTTATTCTGAAGGTTTACATTAAGCCCTTAAATATGGTCCCTTAAATTTGCAAATGGGAATAACTTCTAAACGGATGATCATATGGGAAAAATACTTATGAGCGACCCCAACTTATTTTTTTTGACGGTGCAACTTTTCTTCATAATGCACACCCCTAAAATTATCTCCTTAAAAAATGTTAGTACAAAAAAATAATTGAAAAAAAATATACACTAAAAGTTTTTAGAGAATGGTTTTAGGAGTAAACATCCTAAGGGGAAAAGTTGCACCGTCAAAAATAAGTTTAGAAGTTATCCCCATTTACAAATTTAAGGGACCATATTTAAGTGCCTCTAGTGTAACTATTTGTATTTACATTAGTATTTATCGGTAAATACTAGGAGTCAGCGCCAAATATAAACGATATGTAAAGTAATTAATTTAAATATTTACCCACTGAGTATTGCGAATTCAAATAAAAAATGTATGTAAGAAAATCTGCATTATCTATACGTTTAAATGATTGTGCATATAGAAATTATGGCTGATAAAAGTCGCCGCATCACATTCGTACATTTTATAGCATGTGAATCGTACAACACCAATATCGGTTCCTAGTCGTCGGGTCGACCTGTTTCATAGTGAGAAGACTGAAAAAAAATTATTTTTCTGACAAATGATCTAGAAATAAGAGTCGTGGTTTTTTCCGTAGTAGTAACCGCCTAGAAAAGAAGCTCAAAATGGTAAATAACAGTTATTTAATTTGATTAAATATGCATTTCGATTCTGTGATGTGTAGTTATTTAAAAAAAATAAAAAATAAAAAATATTTTTTTTTTTGAAAAACTTTTTGTGCAAAAATTATATATTTTCGTTTCGTTCGATATGGTGAATATTATACGCGGACGGCTGTGATGATGGTGTGCGCACTTGTGCAAAATGTCATATAGTTTTTTTTTTCTCTTCTTTAACAAAATTATGCTGTTCAGACATATTTTGTTGCTTTATAATTTTTTTTTTTTTTAGGGATTGGTCCTTAATGGACAATTAATTATAATATGAAAATCGAGCTAGAAATTGGTTATTGGTCATAAAAATATTTTTGTGTACCTTCTACATCTATCTCGAATTTTATAGCATAATAATATAGGAACTGATTTTTCTTATTTTTAATTTTTATGATAAGCATTTTATGCTTGATTATATTCAAATGACGTGAAATCTGTTCTTGTAATTTTTTTCAGGGTAACGAGAATTCTCTACCCATGGAGATGTGTTCAAACTGTAAGTTGTATTTTCTTCTTTTTTTTTTTTATATAAATATAAATCTGCTCCAATGCTCCTTCCATCAATAATCATATAATTATCGTATGTATAATTTCATTCATCTTCATTTTTTTTTTTTTTGCTTCTCACAACTAAAGTTTTCCATTTACTCTTAATTTATGTTTTCCTTTATTTTGTTTAAAATACACACATTCAATTAATTATTAAAGTTTATACATTAACAACGATTATAATAATCTATTAGTAAAAAAAAAAAAAAAAATTATGTAAACAATTTTACAAATTTTCTCGCATTTATCGTAAAAGTCCTTGACACAAAACACAAACATAAAATATAATTTTTTCATCTCCTTGCGTAATGTAAGTAAAATGCGAATATTTCAAATATAGAAATATATTTTTATTTGCTGTATAGTTACACATTTATAGATTATTGATAGATATAAAGATATTAGGGTTGGTGAAGAATGTTTTCTTTTTTCTTTTCTATCTGCCGGTAAAATTAATGGTTCCCATAATAATAATAATAAATATATATATAATATATATTTATTTATAAGAATGATTTATTTTCATATTATGACAACAGAAGAAACTTTTTAAAGAAAAAAATTGAAGGTATTATAAGAAGACATCTATCAGGGTCTATGTATATGAGTAGAACATTTTCTTTATTATATTATAGATTTACAGGTTATTTGAATTAAAAATTGAACATTTACTTTTCGAACAGCCAGCTTGATAACATTCGTTAATCGGTTATCTATTGTTGTCGATAAAGATCGATATGTATTTGAAATCAAATTTTAAAGACTGATATTGAATCATTATCAATTGGTAATGTATCGTGAAATGTAAGTCGATCGGTTGATCTGATGTTACTTTCTAATTACACACAAACAACGATGCCAAGAATAAAGATATTAATTTTTCATTTTGTCCATGGCAAATAGTTTATAGCTTAAAAACATTATACAGCAATGCTATAGACATGCTAATAGATTTTTCCCAATTTTATTTCATAATCCATTTTAATATCTTCGTTAAATATTTACATTGACAAAATTGTTTGAACAACAAATATTATCAACCGTAATTCTGTTTTGTTGTTGTTGTTGTAATATATCGATTTCTTTCATATATTTTAACAAAACATTATTGCTTAGAATTATCGTAAATCAAAATTCCATTACAACCCTGTCGAAATCTGTAAAAGCTATTTATTATTGTCTGTTTATATACAAACTTTAACTTGTATATAAAAAATACAAGAGTACGAACGCTGATATTGATAATGATAGAAAATTTATACAAAAAAAAGAAAAAATATATATATATCGATTTGGCGGTAAGTATATTACATCAAAGTTATTTTATTAAGAATAAATATACCGCCAGTTACATGATACATAATCATAATGCGTACACAATCATAATAATCGTACAACATAAACTGCTTCCTAGTTATTAAAAAAAAAAAAAAGAAAAGAAATTATCTTATCAGTTTTTCTGTGCAAGCATTTTATTTTGTTTTTATAATTTATCAATTAATTTTGCAAATTTTTTTTTTGCATTGTACATATTTGTTGAATAATAATAACAAAAACAGAATTAAAGCAAATAAAAAAAAAAAATAACTTAGCCGATGATAATATGTGTTGTGTATACTGTTTATATACAAATATATAATATGAGAACGGGATGGGAGACAATATCCTAACAATTATATTATATATCTTTTACATTAGGATGTTATATGCTATATAAACGAAATGAATTTTCTGTATATATACTGATGGCGCGACATAATGTCGTTGTCATCGTTTTCGCTCTATCCACACAGAAAATAATTTCTTATATAATTTATTATTTATTTATTAATTTTCACATGGATAATTATTAATATCCAAGTAAATGATAATGAACGAAACAACGAAGGATATTTAACGTGAATACTCATAATTAAATCTCTGTTTTTAGCATATCCCAATTTATCTCGTCCCTATAAATTATTTACAATACAATTTTCTTTGCAGAGCATGCATTTTTTTTGTTGTTTTGTTTTAGGTACTAGGCTTCCAAACTATATTTATTCATAGTTCATACCTAAGGCTCTTATTAACTTTACATACACCTTTTATGAATTCTATTTTACATTGTACATTACAATATTAACAATATATTATTTGTACATACAAAATAACAACACTTGCTGCCTACCCCCCTATATCTACCTTTAAATTGTATATTCAAGTGTATGAAAAGGAGAGGCAGAGGGAGAATGTTTAATTTTAATATTGATTTTTTTTTAAATATGTGTGGCAAGTGGGTATTTATTAATGGAACGAAACCATACAAAATTTTATTACAAAAATAAATAATAATGGAATAGAAATTGTGCATTTCTCGTTAATGTCATCAAAATTTTGTATTTGGTTTTATTGTGAAAACTTCGTTAAAAACACAAAATTTATATTTAATTACCTACATATTTAATAACAGACTGCCCGTAAAAATAATACATTTTTAATAATTGACCAGCTATCAATTGGTGTCGTAAATTATAATTAGACTATCATAAAACAGAAATTTTTGGCAATGTATGGGTTCAATGTACAAAAAGAAAATGAAGAAGAAATTTTTCATATTGCATGTGACTTGAATCGACTACGCCTAGTCATTAATATTCGACATAAGTTTTTAAATACTTTAAACACTACTTCGAATTTCAAGTATGTATTATTTTGAAACTTGTTTAAAATCATTCTTAAAAATCATTTCTTCCATTATTACACTTTTTGTCGCATACGGGAAGTAAAAGCATAACATAGAATTTGTTTTATGTCGTTAAAAATGAAACAAAATATCTGGGAGGCGTTTTTTAATCATTATTTCATTATTTTATTTTTTTTAATAACCTTACGGCGTTTGTGAGACTTTGATAGTATGTATACAATATACATATGTATATATATATATGTATGTCGGTCGTGTACATTGTTCCACAAAACAGCAACAGCTAAAAAAAACTCCTGTAATCTTCTCATTCCATTTAACACCTACTTATATGAGTTTCTTATCATGCAAAATAAGGTGGATTGCGTGCTATTATGAATGTTACTATTTCATTTCTTTTTTGCAACACACACAATTCATATTTCAACTCTGTTGTGTGTTGTGCTATTATTTGCTGACTACGTTTCGTGTTATTGGTATACAGGAACAGGTAGAAAATATTGTTGAATATAATATGTTTTCTATCTATCTGATTTTTTGATATCCGTACTATGGTTCATGATAAATTTTGAAATTTCAATTTTTTCTTCTTTTTTTTATGTCTATTCTATTTTAATTCAAATATATATTCTCGTTTCATATATATTTGTTTTTTCAATAAAGAATTTAATTAAAAAAAAATGAGATTTAGCAGGAATACTAATTTATTTTACGTTTTCATAAATTATTTATTTTAATTTTTGTTTTTGTTTTTGGTTTTACTCTGTATCAAATAAAAAATGATTGGAAATATATTTTGTTTGCATTCAATGAAAACGCATAAATCTAAAACATGTACGCTTTCGAATGCTAAAAAAAGATTCCTGCTCTATTCAATTCCATTTAATATTCACTTTAATTACAATCCATTTATTATATTCTATAAATATAACCATATTACGTAGAAATAGGTACAGTACAGGCTATTAATATTATTAATATACCTACTTTCATGCACATTAAAATGAATAAAGTGTATGTTTGCTTATACCAAAAATATTTCATTATGTTATGTGAAAATTATGTATTTAATTTTCCCATTACATGCGAATATAGTTCTGGGATTGGCCTTTAAATGACTGTTTATAATTTTTTCTTTTTTATATTTTCTTTTCTTTATTTCTTGTGGTGAAAATGGGTGGGGTTGATGGTATTCGTGATGGTTATGATATTTTACAATAACTGTAGCCACGTTCATAATAAAAACCATAAACATTTAAATGAAAAGGGTAATTTGTTTAGATGCTATTTTGTGGCCAAACTGTTTTTTCAGTTCATATAAAATAATATAATTTATCTAAATAGAATTTTGCACATAAAACCAGTGTAACAACTTTGTCTCCGATATAGAAAACATTTTCATGCTTTTCATGGAACAACATAACATTAACTTATAAATCCATTTATAATTGATTAAGAATACCATAAGAAAATTAGTAATGATATCATTTTTATTATTTTCGTATAGCCCAATGATATCTAATACATGATATACTTATGTATTATACACACCCATCTCTATTGTTCTATAGAAAACACTCAATTTCTTTAGTCTTCAATTTCAAGATAAATTAAACAAAGGAAAATTTTCAGATAGTAACTCAATACAAAAACAATACAGCCTACCCTACCTCCTTCTATCTATACGATAATGTTCTAAAGCAATCTGTGAAGATAGTTTGAAGTCCTTTTTTAACTAGATTATACTCTTCACATAATAATACATTTTCAATGTTGATGGTGAATAGAAAATACTATCAGAAGATTTTTTTTTTTATATAAATGCAGTATACACAATTCACAATTGTACATGCATTATGTAAATTTATGTAGTCAGTCATTTAGATTTTCGTAAAGGAGCAATTAAATTAAAAATAAGAAAAATGATATACTTATTATATGTTTTTAATCTGATAATAAGGAGGGAACTTAATTGCCAATTTATATAAATCAACACTTCTCTTCTTCGATTGTTCCGAAATTTGAGAGGTGTTTGGGTGGATAATTTAAAGTTCATCTTAAACATTATAAAGCAATACATAGAAAAACTTATAGAGATAGACTTATAGACTATAGAATAGATTGTCATAAAAGATTTGATCCTTAAAGATTATTCACAATGACGTAAAGGTGTATCATTTCTAAGTGTTTTTAACATATACACGGCTATTTTCGACCGTGACTCTGGTTTTTGTTTCTTTGGAGATGTTACAAACGTTAAAATACCGTGTCTGTGTTAAGAATCATTACAAACGGTACAAGTACAACCTTACGTCATTCTGCATAAGCTTTTACTTACGTTCGCATTCAAGTTTTATATCTTTCACCAAAAATTTTATGACATCATCCAATTATGCACTTGCACATGAAGAGTAAAATCTGTCTTCTCCCAAGCGACCACTTGTTTTTCGACATAAAACGTTGAATCAAATTTTCCTCGTCTTCACAATGAATGGATAAAAATAGTAAGAGCAAAAAAAAAAAAGAAAAAGAAATAATAAAATAGAAGAAGAAAAATTCGTTTCAATCATTATTGATGCCTGATATTCACATATGTACGAAAAAAAAGAAGAAATAAAAGAAAAAAAAAATATTTCTTTTTCCTCTGAAAATTGTTAAACTGTGTGCACGCACACACAAAATCAAAAATTGGAAGATATTCCGGTTTGTTACAAAATAATATTATGTGAGACAACACGCATGTTGTATTGTACTTTCATTGAGCTAAATGAAACCGAAAAAATGTTCATTGTAAATATTTACAGTAGATTGTATGTTTCAGGTTTCCAAACAATTACACAATTTAGGTTAACCAATATAATAATGAAAATCAAAATTATTTTTCACCGAAAAGATGATTCTTCAATTGCTTAATACAAAACTAAAAGTACAAATTATAATATAGAAATTATATCAATATTTGCTTTTGATGACCTTACATTTTTTTTTTTTTGTTCTTTTATTGATTATACGATGAGATAATTAGATGCTATATTTAACCAAAATTTTACATATTTTTTTTTTTTAGTAGTTATTTAATTTACGTTTCGGCAACTTCCAATCAGATTGTTGTATTAATTATTCTGATTTCTACTATCATAACAGTCAACATTTTATTACGTAATCGTATTTTTTATTTTATATATAAAAGAATTTTATGATAGAAATATTTATTCAGAAATCATTTCAATAGAATTCCGTTGAATGTTTTATTTTATTATTTTTTTTTTCTTGAAATGGCAGACGGAAATTACAACATTCAGGTTTTTGCTACATTAAAAGAAGGCTATTGTACAAACTATACTATAAATTGATAGCATATTGATTATAATAATAGATTATAGAAAATTAAAAGCTATTAATAAATTGCTTAGAAATTTATTAAAACTGATAAAGAATTATTTATTATTTGTTTTTTTGTTTTTTTTTTAATTAAAATTCATGCAACTAAGTTTGTTTGAGCTACAATATGTTGAATCGCTTTACTGCAAATAAATATGAATATTTTTTTTTTTTTTAATATTAATATTGATTACTGTTTTACCAACACGATTGAATTTTAATTCGTACTTGTTTGAACATTGGATTCTCTCAGAAACAATTTATGTTATTTGTTACTCTTGCATCTTGAACATATAGTATATGAAATATTGTTAAATTTTACCACAAAAACCTAAAACAATAATAAAAACTAGTAGATATTAGCAGAGTTTTTTTTTTTCACCCAAAATTGTCTGTTTGAAAACCGGAAATGAATGCGATATATTTTAGAAAACTATTTGTTTGAATATGCCAAAAGTCAAAGATTCCAGTAATGAAAAATGTATAAGTATACACATATGCAATAAAAAATCAAAAAAAAAAATATATGCTTGTGGTTATGTTATTATTTTCCGTGTCCTCAAAAACTAATACCATAGTGCTTGAAAGTCTTAGAAAAATATTTTCTCCATTCAAAGAGGGTTTCATCTAATATACATTAATAATAAATGAAAGCAAACATATAAATAAATAATAGGCTTAGTAATGAAGCCATTACGATTTGAGGGTCTTGAAGCAATAATGTAGTAAGAAACACTATTGGGGAAAAAAAAGTATTTAGTTAGTGTGTCTGCGCTGTCCAATTTTTCATTAACAAAAGGCTGTAAGTAAACCCATTGAATACCCTTTCACATATTCGTATATGGTGTTTACATTGTAAGTTTTACTATACTTTACTAATGTTCCGGGAATACCCCTAATATTCATATTGTATATTCATCATAATTTAAACCGTACTTATCTCCGAAATGAACATCTTGGTGGCTTAGTGACTTATTTTCTCAATCTCCTCTATTATAATTAAATGCAAGATCTAAATTCTGGACACTGTTTCCAAGCTTCAGATTGCTTATAGTCGAATGTAATTTCTAATATACTGTACTTTCAGCAAAGGAAACTTCTCGCGTCAAAAAAAAAAATCTTTCACTAAAAATTCAAATCCCTAAAGTTTCGAAAGAAAAAACGAAAATAAAATAGTTCTGGCTTGTGATTTTCGGATGATCTCACTTCATATAATTTCTACATAAATTTGCTGCTCGTAAATAAATCTTTTGAACGTATAGTCATGCCAAAAATTGATATGCTCTAAATTTATTTGAACTTTTTCTCCATGTTTTTTTTTCTTCTTTTTTTATATAAAAAGGGCAAAGTTTACATACTGAATACAGCCACTCCATTGTTATCACATCAATAAAGAAAAAAAAAAAAAAAATGTAAACGAAAATCAATACGAGGAAAATGTTTTCTTTTTTTCCCTCTTATGTGTACTTGCCTGCTTGAAATCCTTTTGAATTGATTATATTCTTTTTCATTACAAACGTAAAATATTACAATCAATCAATGTTTGATATTTTCTGAAAGTCATAATATTTATAGGTTTATTTATATTCCAACGCTAAATACATACAAACACTGCAACTAATTTACAAACATGAAATATAAAAGAAAAAATCTACTTTAGTATTACCATTCCAGTTTATAGATTCATTTGCTATTATTATACATACTTCAAGTTTGTTCAAATTAAATGAAAAAAAAAAAAATTATTATGGCAATAATTGCAATATAGTTATGTAAATGTTTATTTGCTTTTCAGTAAAACTGATTATTTTTTAAATATTTTTGTTTTATTTTGATATTTATAAAATAATCAAGTTAAAGAAAACGAGCATTAATTAATCGTAAATTGCTAATCAATCAATTAATAATTTCTATGTAATAAAAATTAAAAAAATATATGAATAATGATTAAAATAAAAGTAAATTACAAAGCGCGTACAACTTGTTTTTCTAAAAAAAATAAACTAACTGTGATCGCGTATCACACACACACAATAATAAACATTAATTGAGAAAATTGATTGGCATATGATTGATATTCATTTGATTTTTAATAGCATTTCCACTGTGCTCTGTTAAAATGTTTGTAATTTCTACATAAACAAAAAGCGTAATAGTGGCGAGCTATAGTTCAATGTGCACAAATATGATATACACGGTAAGCTCAAAATAGTTGCAATCGAGGTTGTTTATAAATATTTTTGTTATAAACACGAAATTTATGTAGGTTTATTTGTGCATTTATAATTTTCAATATTATATACCGAAACGAATACGTGAGAAGCATAAAATTACAATAAATTATATTCCATGTACAAATTCTGTTTAATGGTCGTATTTACGACTGTCCATTTTTTTTTTTTTTTTTTTACTTGGGTTTTTCTGGTGCTTTGTGCCTCCTTGTTTATTTTGACTTTATTTTTTTTTCCTTTTTTGGTGAATGTATTTTATCTAATGAATGAGCACTTACGTCCGTCCACTCTTGATTGTGATAAATTTAAAGGGTAAATTAAAGTGAAAAATAATAATAAATGATTGTGGTGATGCTCAACGACTGTTATTTTACAATTAATTGAATTTTTAAGAAATGAGCATAAACTTTTTGTTTTATTTTACATTTAATCGATTTTTTTCTTATGTTTCTTTATATTTACCATTAGGTTTTATTTTAATGGAATTTGTCCTTTGGTAATTTTTCGTGCTGTTGTCAGTATAAAAAAAAATCAGGAATAGAAATTAATTTCAAAATCGATTATACCCCAAACCCAAAGACTTAACTTAAAAATTTTTTTTTTATTTTTTTCAAAGTTATTAGCTTGCATTTTTATGTGCCTGTTCTTTACAAATTTCTTTATAAGTAAAATTGAACACATATAACAAAACATTATGAATATCACCCACCTACCTAATATATTTTCGTTTCGAAGGAACATTTATACGAAAATCACTATCGTTAGAAGATTTTTTTTTTTTTTTTATATAAAATGGAATACTGTCGCTTTGGTATGTTGATGGAAATTTTTTAAAGAATTGAAAATGAATAAAATTGTATGAAATTAATGGAAATAAGAAAGAAAGAAAAAACTTTTTCTATCAATAGAGCAGAGAAGCCCATATTCTCGTATACCGAAAAATACAAAATCCATTAACACAATTTAGAAAGTTTTTGATATTTTAAAATAGCTTCAAATTTGTTTCATTTTTTTTTCATGTGTATGAGAGACGTGTAATGGCATAGCGCATGTAGTCTTCCGTATGTTTGTTTCATTAGACTTTTTCCCCAACAAAAATTTAATTAATGAAATTTATAAATTTTCGTGTATGCGCGACGCGCGTGTACTTTTTCCGATTGATTGATGAGATTTCTATTACTTTAACATTGAAAATGGAACAATACACATTTCGGATTCTATAGTACATATTAAACGTTATATCATTACGGTTACAGTAATATCCATCATATATAATACTCTATAAGTTAATTAATTAAAGGAAATCAAAATCAGGCAGTTTTTTTTTTTTTTTTTTCAATAAAAAGAAAAAGCAGAGAAACAGTGTTTTCGGTTTCTTAATAAATCATTCAATTAATTTTTTGTTTGTTTTTGCTTTGTTTTAAGAAAAAAAACTTTGTTGGCACATTTTCACAATGAAAATAGTTTACTTCATGTAATAAATTTATGCATTCGCATGTTATAATTTTAAATTTTAATTTAGGAATGAAAATTACAATAGAATCGAGCCAATAAACATTTAGCACGAGTGCAATTTTCTTTGATTGTATTTTTTTTAATTTTTTTTTTTGATAAACAGGGTCAACTAAAACGATATACAATCTAAAAATATATCTACGTAATGGGAATGATTTTCGTAAGACAAAAAAAAAACTGTCATTAAAGAAAACATCGCTGAAATGAAATAGTAATGTTAAAAAAAAAAAGAGGAAAAACATAGAAAAACTATTTTTAAACTATTTTTAATCAGTCACACAGCCAGTGGTGTATTTTCCATTAATTTCTATGGTTTTTAATCAAATACAAATTGAATTTAAATCGTACTGTGATTACTATTAATATATTCACACAATATTACGATGCATTTTTAAGTACGTTTTAAATTCACATATTCAATATTTAAATTTAATTTTACAATTAACTTAACACACTTAATGAATGGCATTATTTATTATTATTAGCTTACGAAATTTAATATATTAGTTTTATGTATTCTGAGAAGAACACAACCAAAAAATAAAACTAGAAGAAAACGATAAAACAATAAAAAAAAAAATTAACAACAGCTGGTTTGAGCGTTTGCTTGGTTTCCTTTTAAATAACATAAATGTTTGGATTATTGAGAAAACATTTTAATTCCAGTTGTATTAATTTCATGCATAATACCAACAAAGATAACAAAGAAAATACATCAACTTTGTGTAGGTATCAAACGTTTAATTTAAACTAACCTACATTCAGTAATATTATTATGTATTTATAAATTATTTTTGTTACCCAACAATATATAGTTCAATATCAATGATTTTATAATATTATCTTATTATCTTACCATTGACAAAACTACACAATCTCAACACCACCATCTAATATTGAATCAGATTGTAGTTAAATGTTATAAGATTTTTTTTTTTTTCTTTTTTTAGTAGAAAACTTATAATAAAATAGTTATATGAAATGGAAACCTATATTTTTAATTGAAATTGGTATTGATTTTTCTCATTTTACTTCTCTTTTTTCCGTTTTTAGTTTTATTGTTTTGTTTTTTTCTATGATGTGGTCAATATTATCCATTTTGTTATTATTGTTGTTGGTCTTTTCTTTTTTCTTTTTTCTTTTTATTTTATTATCTATCATCCTTTATTTTCTGTATATTCATTTAATCCATTCTATTCTTTATAAAGGAGCAACCTAAACTATAACACAATTACAAAATATATATTTTTTTTCTTCTTTCATTTGTTACATGATATTCGCTTTTAGTTTTATAATCCAATCAACCCGAAACATGAAAAAGCGTTTTCTCAGCATGTTTTTCTTGACAATGCATAATTTCTTCTTTTTTCTTTCTTTTTTTTTTTTATAAAAATATACATAATTTACACATCCAATTGATCTCCATTTAGATGAATCCCAAATGAAATAATAATTTTCATTCTCTTTATTTATATATTTATTTATTTATTTTGCTTTTTTTCCATATATTTTTGTTTAGTCGACGCGGATGAAATTCGTCGTTTGGGGAAGCGCTTCCGAAAGCTTGATTTAGATAATTCGGGAGCGCTAAGTGTGGATGAATTTATGTCAATTGCTGAGTTGCAACAAAATCCATTGGTGCAACGTGTCATTGATATTTTCGATGCAGATGGAAATGGTGAGGTTGATTTTAAAGAATTCATACAAGGCGTATCACAATTTAGTGTTAAAGGTGATAAATTGTCAAAATTACGATTTGCCTTTCGTATTTATGACATGGACAATGATGGATATATTTCAAATGGTGAATTATTTCAGGTATGGTGAATTTATATTTATATTTTTATTTTTATTTATGTCAAGTCTTTTGTCGTTTTACATAAAATTTTAGAATCGGCATTACATATTCGTTAGGATATATTCTGAATTTCCCTTTACAATGAAAATCAAATAAAAGAAGTCAATGAAAATTATTGCCCCCCGCGTCCCCGCTACTTACAGACAAGCACACAAGAAAATATATTACGTAAAGCAGTTTGTTGCGGTTAACATTTTCATAGTTATTATTTATTTTTCTGTCATTCAAGAAACTTACTTTGAATACATTTTCTTAATTCATTCCATTCATTCCATATGATTGCCATGGATAATATATCATACTCACTTATTCGCTCACAAAAATGTTAACGACATTGTCGCATAGGTATATAAACCTTTTTGTGACAAAAATGACATTAATTTATTATGTTGGCTGAGATGAAAATCATAAAGAAATTAGAGAGAAAGAAATAAAAATTATAATAATACATTAAGATTATTGGTGGATATAATAATTCTTGTTATATAACTTTGTAAGTTGATTGAGTATGTAACGCATTTCCATATCTTTTATAATGAATAAAATATAAGAGTTTTAGTCGAAACCGAAAGCATTAACTAGGTAAATGAATAGGTAATTTCTATTTTTATAAGAAAAAATAAAATAATATTAAAAAGATCAACTAAGTATATTTTCATCGTTTTATATTGGCTGTGCGCGCTATATTTTAATATTTTCTATTATACATTTTTCTTCTTTTTTTTTTTTAATGAATATAAACGGTATGTGATTTTGGTAGCTTGTTGCCTGCCTTTCGTTTAGCGCAGTCGGGTGTGTGTCAGTGGTGATATTTTTGGGCTAAATTTAAAACAAAAAAATTTCACCTATCTTTTCAATCTACTAAACTGTGTGGTTTACTCTGTAACACATTTTCTGTGTATTTTAATTTATGCCGGATATAAATTGATGATGGAGAGATAAATAACTACATTACATTGATAGTTTTGTTGGTTTAAGTTCTATTTATTTCGCATTAATTTTTTTTTTCTTTTCCGGAAAATTCATTTTATGTGTTTATAAAAAATGCTAAAATTCTTTTATAGCTGCAAACAAATATTTTACCGTTTCCTTTATTTTTCTTACCAATAAATGTGAGTAAATGTTTTGATTTTGTGTAATTATGTGTTGTTTTTTTGTTTTTTTTCTTCTTAATCAGCACCAAACGGACGATATATCAATGACATAAAATTTATTATTTTTTATCGTTCAATCTTTTTTATTACCGTTAAATTGAAAAGATAGATTCGAAAATAATGTATGGTTCACTATTTATTCTGCAGCTATAAATGTAAACATCGTAACTGACAATTTTAACTTTCTGATGGCGGTATTCTGATCTCTTTTAGCAGTCGCTAAGCTCTCGTTAAGTTAAATTAGCGATTCGATAAAACAAAAAATGTATTCACACCGTGTTAGCGCTAAGTGCGAACCGCTATATCTTTAGCGATCGCTTATTAAACGTGTGCTAAACCAAAATGTTGTGAATACTGAGTAAATGAGCAAAATGTAAATTATTCTCTGGCAAAAACACGTGAAAAAAATGTTAGTTATGACATTTTTCGTAGGAAAAAACTAAATTTCATTATGTTCTCTTGACAGGATGTTAAAACACAGGTTTAACAAAAAATGTATCCAAAAAAAATCAAAATCGAAAATTTTGTAGTTACGACCGTATATAGCGGCAGTTATTGTGTTCGTCACAGACTCAAAAGTTAAAGATTTTTTAGAGTCCAGTTTTTCTTTAAAATCTCATTGAAATAAAATTTACTCCTTTTTCAATTTCAAAATTTTTGATTTTTAATGATTTTTAGAAGAAATTTTTTAAAAGAGTTCATAGCTCATTCCTTTTTGTGTGTATTGTCACGAACGGAAGAGTTGAGCAATTTATGAAATTCCAGACACCAGACATTTTTAATTAATTTTAATAACAATAATAATTAAATCAAAGTTAATTTCTATGTTGTCGAATCCAAATTTCAATTCATCATAAAATGAGAAATAATATCCAATTAATTGCAAGATAATCATTTTAGTGTCCGATTGATAATAGAAAAAGAAAAAGAAGAAAAGTATTACAATCGGAATTCAAGTAATTGAATTCACTCGCTAAAATATTACCACACATTTATTTTTGCTTATAATCTGTAAAATCTAAAATTCATTAGTTTAATTGAGTAATCAGCATTTAAGGGGAAATATTCCGATATTTTAATTTGGGTTGGGCCATTTGTTTTGTTTTTTTTTTTGTTTTTAAATTTATTTTTGTGAAAATATTATCACTTTCTAAATTAATATATAATTTGTTACTTGATATTTTTTTTCACTCAATAAATATTAATTTCTATAATTAATTAAGTGAATAATTAGCAGTGTAATTTATAAAATGCCTAGAATACCTCAAACTAATTTTGTAATACGGATATTATTGTCAATTATGTTGATAATATAGTTTACGTAAATTACATATGATTGTGAATGAACTGAATTGATTTTTGTTATCATTTAACCAAAATGATTGACGAAATTGTCTGGTGTTCACCATAAAAATGTTTATGGCTTAATTAACATTACATTAATTCTAGACAATTTAATTTCGAAAATATCTTAGCATTTAAGCACACAATTAATTCGGTAGAAGATGAAAAGATTGATAACAAAACAACGATGACTAATAAAATGTCTCCCATTTTTTTTTTGTTTTTGTTCTCTTGTTTGTTCTTAAAACCTTATATTTTGTATATGCCTTGTACACTATCCAAACTTGTTGGTATTTTATATATACTCAGACTCTAAACTTTATATGTTGAGTCATTTATCTAATTCGTTTTTATTTCTCATCTCAACTCAAATGTCCTAAATACGACACAAAACATAAACTTTAGAATTATTAATATTTTTGAAAGCTTTGTGCACATACATATACATAAATATATTTTTCCGACACATTAAAACAGCAACAATAGCAGGCAATAGTAAAATGCAAAAAAAAAATATTCTTTCTTTAACATAAAACATACAACAGCCAATATTATACTTTTTTTTTTTTATATCCTTCATAATACAAGTAATAAGAATAATTCGTCGTTCGTGCAGCTCTAGTGCTGAATTGTAAAAATACATTTTATTGTGCTTTGTGTACGGATGACTTGTGAGGCATAGGGGGCTTTACAAAGAGAATGGATGAACCAAGAAACAAAAAATAAGAAAAAAGGAATTGTTATTGTTTGGTGTCTTGTCTAGTGTCTGTCATATCATATTACTTCTCTTGAATTTGATTATGTGAACATATTTCTCTTCATATATATATATATATTTATTTATTTTTGTTGTTGTTGTTGATCCATAAACATTGTAATAAAAAATATATTTGCTTTTTAAAGCCGATAAATATTAAGCGTAAATATATTTTTATTTTATTTTTTTATTTTTCATACGTACGTTATTGTACAATGAAATATTTTCTAATCTGCTCTTGTGTCAGATGAAATAACAATAAAAAGTAAAACGACGAGTAAATTGTTATATTAGTTCCATTAAAAATGATGGTGATAAATCATAAAAATACGATTAAATTATCGTATGGTTTGCCTGTTTGATTATTTTTTCTTGATTCTTGTTTTATTCGAATGAATTATCCTGAATTAACCGTTAACGCATATCATAATCGTTTAAATATTACTCGTGATATTATAAGAAAAAAAAAAATATTTTACATCAATTGCATTTTCTCCAAATTTAAAAAATTTATTTTTATTCTATTTTTTTTTTCCAAAAAAAAAAAACAGGTTTTAAAAATGATGGTTGGCAACAATTTGAAAGATACACAATTGCAGCAAATTGTTGACAAAACTATTGTTTTCGCTGACAAAGATGAGGATGGTAAAATATCGTTTGATGAATTTTGTTCAGTGGTTGGTAATACCGACATCCATAAGAAAATGGTTGTCGATGTTTAAAACAAAAAAAAATAAATAAAAACACCTAAAATAAAAAATACCATAATTATGAAAAATTAAGTGTAGAATTATTTTTTTTTCTTTATTTTTTATTATTGCTTTAAGTTATTAAGTAAAAACAAAACTCTATGAATCTAACATTATATGTTTTAATGCTAGTCATTTAAAATAATGCGAATATAAATTAAAAGAATTTTTGTTATATTTTGTCTTCAATTTAATTTTAATTAAAACCATTTAATTATATTTTCCTTCATTTTTGTTTTTTAATATTTTACATATTATTGTTATTATGAATAAAAAAAAATCCAGATAAAAATAAATATTGAAAGAATTTAAAAGCTAAAATTTCTACACATTAATTAAAAAAAAAAAGAACAGAAACTTTTACGTTTAATTCACTCCCATAATTATTTGTTGAACACATCTATAAATAATATTGATAATTGCATGAAATTTACAAAATTTCCAACTTTTCCTATTTATCATTAATATTTCAACTTAAAAAAAAAAAGAAGATGAAACAAATGTAATGTTTTTTGTATCTCACCAAACTCAAGCGCAGATACTTGTTTTTTTTTTTTTTTTTCAAGAAATAATTAATTCTATACCGAATTTTTTTTGTACGAATTTATTGAAACAGCAAAAACAAAATATAAGAAAAAAAAACCATATAAACAAAAAAAAAGAAAGCACAAACGAAATATTTGTAATTGTGTATTTTATAAAAATATATTTGTAACAATATTTTGCTTTTGTTATTTTGTCGTAATGATATTTTAATTTTTTTTAGGTTGGGTGGTCCTATATTTTACTTATTTTCTCGCCCTCCCGCCATTCTCCTCGTTCCCACCTCCTCCTCACCTTATTTTATATAAATCCTTGCTCCCCCGATTTTTTTCGAGGTTGAGAATACTAAACGGTTAACATTTTTACATTTTCTATGATTTCCATTATTATTTTTTTTGTTTTTTGTTTTTTGTATTTTGGTTTTCTCATTTTCCAAAAAACTATAATAATTTAAAAATAAACGTACGTTAAGAATTATTATGGGAAATTAAAAATAGACATAAATTCTTCTTTAAGTGTTATTTACTAATTATGCATACAATTATACTTATTATGAAAAAACAAAAAAATAAATAAATAAAAATAAATAAATAAATAATACATAATAATAAAAATGAAAAAGAATTATATTAAAAAAATATAAGAAATAAGTTACTTAAATTTATATAAATATAATTAAAAAAAAAAAAAAAAAATTAAAATAAATTGCATAATAAAAAATTAATTAAATATATTATATTATACTAAAATATCTCTGAAATTATAAATTTTGTTCTGTATTTGTGTGTTCTTCAATTCCTATCGAGCAAAAGAAAAAAAAAACTATTCTTCTCATCCATTTACTATTTCATATATTTGATAGGTCTGTGCTCTGTCTTAGGTAAAAAAAAAATGATATTGATTAATTAATTCAGTAAAGTTGAGATTTTCTTTTCTTTTTTTTTCTTTCTTCAAAAGCGCATTTTATCCTTATTTGTAGATAATACTACTGAAATTCGAATACTAAAAGTTATTCTGATTAAAAAAAAAAAAAAACAGTTTAGCTTCATTCGGCTGTCAAATAAATAAATAATGACGCAATCTATTAACAAAAAAAAAAACAAAAAGAAATCAATAGGATTTAATTAAAAGTGTATTAAAATGAAAACGTACATCAATTGTGTTAACCAGTAACCAACCACAGTTTTGCAAACTGATAATGCAAAAGTTCAGCTAATGAAACTAAATAAGCCACTTTACTAATTACACTATAATTGATTGACGTTATTTTAGTAATTATTACTCAAAATCTGAATAATTTTCATTGTGTTTTTTTTTTCGTTGTTGTTACTAATAATCAATTATTATTTTGGGAATTGTATTCTTTCTTGTTTCATTTTTATTTGTTTTCTTTTTTTTAAATCTACATTGTTTTTAGCTTTAATTGTCCCGTGTCTGTGTTTAATTTTAGAAGAAAAAAAATCATTAACAATATATTAAAAAGTATTTTTAATTTTCCTAAAAAAAAAATTTGCCTTTCAAATTATCTCGTTTTTTTTTTCTTTTTTGTGTAAAAAATTATATAAAATTAATAATTAAAAAAAAAGTGTTATTAATAACAAGTAAATTTTTAATAGATTGACGTTTAACCTTACATAATTTAGATATTTAGCATTTAGTGACAAAAAGATATATAAAAAATAAAAAACTAAAAACATAAAGTGAAAAAAACAAAAAAACAAAAAAAAAAAACTAAAAATGTCATAAAAAACCCAGTTGTGGAGAGAGATTGAAAAAAGAAAAAAGAAGAAGAAAATTACACGAAAGTAAAATGATTTATAAACTATTATCAAAGAATTAATTATTTCATTTGGTTTTACGTGCGATTTCAACATCAAAGGTTGCAATGAAACTAAATGAAAAATATTCTCGCAAAATGTCCATCTAAATTTCTCTTTTATAATAATGTATAAATGCATTTGCAAATTTTCATCATTTTTTTCGTTCTTTTTTCAATTTCTCGTCACAGCAAAAAAATTAATTTATTGTTTGTTTTAAGAGCATTAAAAAAAAAAATAAATGAGTTAAGAAATTGAAGTTAAGATCTATTTATATTTAACAATTGCATATTCAACAATTTTCAAGTCTATAAATTAATCATAAACAATTTATAGAAATTATGATTAAAAAAAAAACATAATAACATAAAATATAAAAATATATAAAAAAAAACAAAAAAGTAAAAATAAAAAAAATTAATGAATAAATAAAAATGGAGAAAAGATCTGTAAAGCTATTTTATTCTTGTTTAGAAAAATATGCACATTTAACGGTTTACAAAAAAAAAAAAATAATAACTTAAATCTAGACAAAATTAAAATCAGTAATCAAAATTATTTAATTTTTTTTTTTTTAACAAAAATTTCAAATTGCTACTTAACATGAAAATAAAAATATTAATTCTACATCTGATAATTTTTTTCGTAAATTTACATATTAGTCATATTTTTAGATGCAAAACTTATGCCATATATGACGTCATTTTTAAGTATATTCTTTTTGCACATTAATAATTAATTTACAATCACAAAAAACCAACAAGAAAAACACAAAATGCTGAAAATGTTCGTTTTAAATTGATTGATAAATATTTTTAACATCTGTGTCAACAATTATAAATTTAACATCATCATCAACAACAACAACAAACAACAACAAAACACTATTTACCTTTCAATTTAACACGTTTATTTTCAATCGAACTGTTTGTGAAAATTTTTAACAAGAATTTTATTTTATTTTTGGTATTTTACTATACGCTTAAAATACAAAAAAAAATCATTTTGTTCATATATTAATATATTTTTTTTTTTTGTTGTCCCTTTAAAACCGAAAATCATAATTTAGTGAATATTAACATTTTTATTGATATTTAATTGGGTGTTGTTTCATTTTATTAATAAATAATTATTTTAATCTTTAAAAAAAAAACAAGGAACAATTTTGTGTGTAAGGTCGTGAAACGTCTAACCGTAAATTAAATAACAATATATTAAAAAAGAAGATAAACTAAATATTATAATTTATATAAAAAATAAATAAATAAATACTTATAACTTTGAATTTGCCATATTATTTATAGAAACATGGTAAAAAATAAATAATGCGGCAGAAATTTCATCTCGTTTCGTTTTATTTTTCTAGTGTTTTCTTTATTTATTTCTTTATTTATAATTTTTTTTTTTTTTTTAATTGCAAACTTCGGGTTATTTTTAAGAAAATATATTTCAATTTTATGCTAATTCCAAGTAAGAGAATAAGAGAAAAAAAGTCAGACATCAAAAAAGAGAATTTGCATTTAATTAAATATATACAAATACATTTTGTATAATTTTATATAAAAACACATCGTTCGCATATCTAAAATTGTATAAATTGTATTTGATTAAATATTGTATCATTGGCTGAGCTATTTTTGATGCATCATCATCAAATCTATCTTGATTTATTAATAAAAAACTAATGAGATTCTATTTATTATCATGAAAATAAATTTAAAAAAAATAATATTTATATTGTTCATGCGCGCAGAACCTTATAAATATAGAAAACTATCTCATAAGAGTTTTATTTAATTAAAAAAACCAAAAGAATTGAAAATCATTTTCAAAATGTCTTTAAAAATTCCTTTCAATAAACATCACACGATTATTAAAAATTAGTAAAATATAAATATGATGATTTAATCTCACATTTTCGGAATCTTTCGGTCATCGGAATTTATAAACACCCCTAGATATAATAAAATGAGTATTGATTATAATTTTTTCTTTTAATTTTAAAATTCCATCATATTTAAATTTTACTATTTTTGAATAAAGAAAATGATTTATAATTTTTTTGGCGAAAATAATCCGAAATCGATTTCTAATTAAAATGAAAGAAAAAAATGATCTATTTTAAAAATAAATTTATTCGAATATAAAGTTTAAAATTTAAATGTAATTTTTTTGAATACTTTAATATAAAAAAAAAAACCAAAACAAAAATATTCGTTGATTCTAATCTATAAATTTAACTAAACTAACTCTATTATAATTATTCTTTACTTACCAATATTAAAATACTAACAAAAAAAAAATCTTAAAATTATATACATAATTAATAATTGCATTAAATTACATAATAATATTTAAAAAAAAAAATAATAATAAATAAATAATAAATTACCACAGAGAAAACAAAAAAAATAAAAAAATATTGAATATTAAAAATATGCATCAGCTGCACATAAAAATAAATAAATATATATATTGTATGGGTCTTTCTTTAGCACATTGTATTTAAGTCAAGTATAAACAAAAAAAAAACATAAATTAATAAAATAAAGTAAAAAACATGCATAATATATTTAAAAGAAAAAACAAAATTAAAAAAAAAACACAAAAAAATATGTATATTAAAAATATTATATTAAATTACTTAAATTCAAAATATAATATAAAAGTAAAAATTTAAAGAGTTAAAAGAACGACAACCAACTTACACTTCTTATATGAAATAAAATATAGACATCTTTCCTTCATTAACCAGAAATATAGAAATATATATATAAAAAAAAAGAAGAAAAAAAAACAACAACAACAACAACAAATAAAAATGCATGGAATTAAGAATCAATCAAGCAAAAAAGTACATAAATAAATTGTCCAACTGACGAACAAAAAAAAACAACTGTTTTGTTTTTATTATCTACTGTTTTCATAAATTATTTTCAATCCTTATTGCACTAAAAAAAATTGAAACGTCCTCCACCACATTATTTGTTTTCTACAGAATGGAGCTGAACTTATCCACCGAAACTGAGATCTATCACAATAAGCATTTTGATGATGACATAATAATTATTAATTATAATTATTATTAAATTCATAGTACCTACTGGTGATACCGTTAAAACGGATAGTATTCGCTTTCCGTATATCTTGATATCTACAGTTGAAAACATTCATACGTGTGTAGAAAATATATACGAATAAATTACAAGGTAAGTAGATTCTTGGATAAGTTGGAAAAGATAAAAACTGCTGATAAGGTAATAATATTTGATCATCTGAGATTTAAAAAAAAAAATGCTATAAAAAGACAGTAAAATACATTTTACCGGTAATGCGTATCTCGAAATTTTTGTTAGTACTAATGTCAGGCCTCCGACTCAGCTTAGCATATCAAAAAATTAGGAAATTAGAAGAAATTAGGAGTTCCTTTTAATAAAATTCGTTTATTTTGCATATTTCATGGTTTTTTTTTTTGCTGCAAATCTTAGCATTTTCTAAGTCGTGGAGAATCGCATTAAAAAAAAAGGCGTCATGTATCCAAAAAAAAATAATAGGAAATTAGGAAATTAGGAGGAATTAGGAAAAATTAGGAATTTGGTAGGGGTAAATATCCATTTAAACGTGTGGAAAATATAAACAGATAAAAACCCTACGTTATCTGTCAAAAGCAGCCAAAAATGACATCTATTTTCTAGGAATTTTAATTTTAAATGATATTCACATTCCAAAATTATTATTATTATCAGTTTTTTTTTTTACTATTTTGCTCGTTTTCATATAAAATAAAAGTGCGATATCTTAGCGTGTGTCTTTTCTTTAGTGTATGGAGAAAAAAAAAATCCTATTTTCTGGGATATTTTTTCTTTCTTTTCTTTAAAAACTTTATTTGGAAAATATTTCAAAAATAGTTTAACTTTCACTAAAAAAAAAAAAACAAAAAATGCTTAACTGCAATTTATCATATTTTTTTTTTAACTGTGATTAACCGTCGAAAAATTTTCTATTTATTGTTCTAGAATTAAAAAATCCTTTCGACGATATTTCGAAGCTAATTTTATTTATGAATATAATCAGAAGCTTATATATAAAATTATATGAGATTTTGTTGAAATGACCTACTTGTCCTTTCATGACAACAATTGATTGTTAAGTCATTTGTCATAAGTATTAACTGATAACTTACAAATGCTATACTTACATTTACAGTTGAAACTACTAAAAATTTATTATTCAATTGGAAAATTTACAGACCAAAAAATATAATAAATGTAAAACAAAAACAACAAAAATATTCACCAGTTCAAAGATTTACTTAAAAACAAAATGAAAAGCTAGTTAATTTTCTAAATGACATTTTTTTTAATTTGCAATTTGGTACGAAACAAGCCCATCAGCAATTTTTTTTTATTATCACCTTCTGCAAACATTGTTTTTATTTCATTATTGAGTAAAGTTTATGCGATAAATAGCATATTTATACAGAGGGTAAGTTTAATTAGTCATTCAATGTATTTATTATATGTTATGTACCTTAATCAATATATAATTTATAGAGATCTAAAGTAAAGAAAATAGATATTTAAAAGCTTAATAAAAATGGAACAAAAAAATAAAAATATTGCTACAAAAGGTAAAAATAAATTTCATATTTTTATTTTTTTCTATGTTTTCGATATGAACACAGAAAATGTCTAACAAATAAACATTTCAATTTGGAATTTACTGTACCATATGTGAGAGTAGGTTATGAAAAGCATGTGAAGTTTTAATAGATCATTTTATTTTTTTTTTTGTTTTAAATTTTGAAACTAAATATTATTTTATAAGTATAGGCGCTTTCGCTTACTGCATATTAATAAATTTAATTAAAATTGTTAATATTAATACCAATAACTTCTAAACGGAGAATCGTACAGAAAAATCATATATGACCGACCCCCACATAAATTTGAAGGCACAACTTTTCTTTACAGTAAACGTAAGCGTTTTATGTATGGAAAAATCACATTTTAAGGTTGAAGGTTTCAAAACCCTGTGTAACATGTACAAGTAATCAAGTGTATATCTATTATATTATCAAGTATAACTTGCCCGTACTATTTCGTTTATTATTGTAATTTACGAGAGAGAAATATTTTGTGAATGCGCGACTCACGAGAATCTATTTCAAAAACGAGTTCAATATTCATACAATTTTTGTATTACATATCTATAAAATAATTCGTATTCAAGTAAAATCTTCTCTCTTTTAAAACACGTACATTTTACTTGCTTGCAATTAAATACATTCAATATAATAAATAACAATTTATTAATAAGTATTTATTTGCTGTAATAATTGAAATAAACAAAAAAAATCGAATTGTATATATTAATTTAAATATTCATTTAACATTGGACTACATATCAAATTTTTAATTGAACAATGATGTTGTTTTTGAAATATAATTCCTCAGCTTGAGAGAAATTAAATTGAAAGCAAAATCGATTGTTATATTGTATGGTGTTCAGGTCTGTTCAGTGGTGCCCTTCTATACATGAGTTTGTATTGAACGATGAACATGGAATTTCAGTGTAGCGATGTGTAAGTTTGTGTATTTAAATTAAGTGTTGAATTATATTTTTACGATAATATTTTTGTTGCCTTGAATGTTTAAACTTTAAAGTAGTATTTTGTATTTTAATGATAGCGAATTAATAGTCAGCAGAAGTCACTTTTATTTATCATATCGATCATCCTGTCAATACGGTTTTTGAAATACACTAAACGTTCACTAAATAATTGGGCATAAGATTTTATAATTATGTATTCTGCACGAGTTTTAATAAAATGGGATGATTATACGATATCACGATTTTTCGATTTATACAAAGCTGAAACTTGTTTATGGGATATAAACAGTAATCACTATAACAATCGTATTATTAAGGAAGCAGCATATGCTAAAATTGTTGATGATCTAAATATTCCAGGTGAGATTATTGTTTATTAAATTTGTGTGGTTTGTCGGTTACACAAAAATTACTGACAATTTTGAAACTTTCAATAGGCCGTTATCGATAACATTATATTTAATAATGTTTTTATACAGATTTAACGGTACTTGATCTCAAACGAAAAATAAAAACGTTACGAACGACGTATGGTCAAGAACTGCGAAAAATTAAAACATTGCGTACAACATACGGACGTGATCTATCCAAAGAAGGAATTACTCAAGATTCATATGTTTCGCGTTTGTCATGGTTTAAGAAAGCCGATGAATTCTTACGGAATATTGTAACTATACGAACCGAACGTCCACTAGTTCCTATTAAGAAAATAAGATTGATGAAGAGATTTAGACGACCGCCTCCCATTAAAACGTTAAACGAAACATCAAAGTTTCCATCTGAAAAATCAATGAAATATTCTTCTCATTCGGAAAGATCAACTGTAATCAATAATGACGGAACTCCAGTTACGCAAAGTATTTCTGGAGCATCATCAATTCCACTATTTACCCAGACATCTCCAATGAAATCATCACTTACAAAAATAGCGCCATTTAATCCAAATCCATTTCAAGAATATACACAAAAAAATAGCTATTACCGAACAACCAAAGATTCAAATCCCGGTGAAAATGTATCTCATTTTCCATCAAATTTAAAGCCACAAACAAATAATTATTCCGAATTTAAAAACAATGATGAAGATGAATTTGATTATTTTGGAAAATGTATTGCCGCACAATTACGAACATTACCGATCAGTCAAGCCCTGTATTGTCAACAAGATATTTTCCAAGTACTTATCACAGCACGCACAAATAACTTTATTCAAACCGAATCACCAGTAAATAATATTAAAAATTTCCAAAAAACACAGCAATCTGTTCATCAAAAACAATCAAATGTTAGAAATGATAATTCAGAAAATTTTAATATTTTTTGTACACCATCACAAACAGCGACATACACCGACGAATCAGTTAATAATTTACATCAGACAACCAACATTAATGCTGGAATTAGAGAGGATAATTTTTCTGGTTCAGTCATTAATGATTTTACTCTTAACACGAAGGCTATTGTGAAATTGGAAATATCTGATTCTGATGATGAATAAAGCACTTTTTAGTCATTTTATTACTTACAAAACAAAAGTTCTTTTATTTATTTTTAAATATAAGACATTTTAGTAGAGAAGTTTTTATATGTAAATAATTCTTAGTAAATTGAAATTGAATAAATTGTTTATTATTAGTTGAATTGAAATTTATAAATTTACGAAAAAAAAATACGACACTTGGGTTTACCCCTATTATATTTGCTTAAAAGGGCTACGTTCCAAAAACCCTGTTGCGCTATCCGATTTTTCTCGGAAATGACCTAAAATAAAGAAAACAGTTATATGTTAATTTCACATCTTTTGTCTCGTGTATGTAGGAATTAGTATTTGGATTTTTGGCTTTATATAGGCTATAATTGAGTTTTAAAAATGACCCGCGGTACTCGATTTTCCTCCTACAAAACAACTTTTTTTTAATTCTTTTTTATGCACAATATTTTCTTTATTTATGTATCTAGGAATTACATTTTTGTTTTTTTTTTTTATTTGTGCGAGATAAGATAAAAAGCTACTGATCGGCACGTAGACCATAACTTTCGACTTTGAATTGCTGTAATAATTTTATTTCTCAATATATGATTATTGTGTTAGGCTAGATGACTTCAATGACTTAATTCTAAAACGATTTTATATATAAAAGTTGTTGAAATTTTAATTAATTAATAATTAAATTACATTTCAATTGAAGTCGGTTTTCGTTCTATGACCGGCACCCAAAATTTTAAAAATGTTACTCACCGGCACTGTATTTTTTAATTTTATTTCTTTGTAAATTCAGACAAATAAAAAGATTGAGTAGTTATTAGTTAGTTAAATAGTTATAAAAAAATATTTTTATTCATCATAACATAATTTTTAGTTAAATAATTATAAAAAAATATTCTTATTCATCACATTATAATTTTTAAAATTCAATAAATGGACAGTATTTCCCCATTTCTGTTACTCTTAGAACGCCTTCAGCATTACATGTTTCTGGAGGTTTGATTTCTGTAATAATATCATCTTCATTAACCCAACAGCAATCAGGTTTAGACGGCCACTTCCAAAATATGTTGCTACACATTACCATTGTAGAAACAAGGTAATTATCGTTTTTGATCTGCAAAATTTCATCAGGAAAATATTCTCGTTCATATTGTATTATAATATTTTAGGGACCATCCATAAATGACGGCCACGTTAATGGGGAGGGTGGGACTAATCGCGAAATGGACAAAAATGGACAAGGGGTGGGGGGGGTTTACATTAATTATGGACGTCCATGAATTTTCGTGTTTTAAATACAAAATTTTATAAATTAATAAAAAAA
>JAABKK020001757.1:12020-27034 GCA_011634745.2 Catotricha subobsoleta
ATAATAATAATAATAATAATAATAATAATATATACACGTAACAATCTTGATTCTTCATTCCATTGGCTTATGAATATTCATAAAACTTTGATTAACTTGCTGCTGGTGAATTTACAATTTATTATGTGTGTATGAAAAGTGTGGGAGAACCGTGGGAAATAAAACATATGTGCTGTTTTCAGGTTGAAAATGGGATCAATTTTTTTTTTCTCTCTTTTCTTTTTTTTCTTTTTTTTTGTTTACCATGAAAATTTCTATCTTATTGTGATGTTGAGAGACATACGATAATATTTTGCTCAAATATAAATATTTGGTAAACATAGTAGGCATATGATTTGTTCGATAATCGGTTTTATTTTATTAGTTTTTTTTAAAAAAAAAAGAAGAAAAAATGAACATTTTGAAATACAAATATGAAATTGTATTTGTATTTGAGATGAATATTGTACATTTTATAATTTGTACAAATCCAACAACATATATTGTCTTCTAAGGAAAACGATTTATATCATCTAATCAGGCTTAGTAAGTGAACATTCGACAATGTTTATATGCTTAGAGACTTATTTACACACATAATATACACTAGCTCACGCACATAAAATGTGACGTCATTATTCTTCTTAGCTTCTTTTTATTATGTTTTATTTATCTCACAATTTACATAAAATTGTGGGAACTAAATAATTACACCAAATATAATATAAGTGTGTCCCGCCGATGATGAGAATATTTTTTTTATTTTATTTTATTATGTTTTTTTTGTTGTTTTGTTATGTTATGATAATAATAATTATTATTATAAGTATATGTATGGTATATATAATACATATATTTTTTTTTTTTATATAAGTAAATACAAAATACTGTTTCTGTACATAAAATATAACAATAAGAACTTTGCCAGAGTAGGTGCTTTAGATGTAATACGAATAAATATAATGCTGAGAAAAATCTAATTATTTTCTTGTTGTTTTTGTTTTTTTTTTCACATAAATTTTTTTTTTCATTTCTTTTAAACAATGATTTAGTTTTTTTTTTCTTTAAAATCAGAGATCTTCCGGTGTTCTCCTTTTAACAATTTATATATTTATTTAATTTTTTTTTTTTAGAGAAAGAAGTCAAACAAACTTTTAAGAGTAATTCAGGAGTGAGTAATTCAGGAGTTTTGAAAGATTTTTTCAAGAAATTTGTTTCAGAAACCGTAAATTTATACTTGGAAGTTACACCAAGTCTGTTAAAAAAAAGATTAAGTGACTATCAAAAAAATAAAAAAATTAAAAATTGTTCAAATTTTCGTTAAAAAAGAAGGCATTGCTTAAACATATCAGGATTTAAGTTTACACATAATACTTTATAGTAAGTTTAGTACTTGGGAGAACCGATGCTGAATTCGTAAATTTATGACACGGGCTAATAACAATTCACATATTTTTGTTTCAAGTTATTGTTAGAAGATTTATTTAAGCGGAAGCTCTACGTTGCTTGTTCTGCAAACAACTGATTATTGTAGAGTTAAAATAAATAAGAAAAATGTGCGCACATTAAATAAATGCGTACGACTTAAATTTAGTTTTAATTATAACTTATATTTATATGAAATTTGTATTTAGTGACTATTTTTACGGTGACATGAATTATCCCCCAGTGACATAACCCCCACTTTTGTAATAACTTCTAAATGGAGGGTCCTACAGAAAATTGACCCATGGTCTACCACCCTTCATTTTCGAAGACGCATCTAATGATACCCCACTTACCCGGCTAGGAGTTATTTCAATCTAATTACAAAAGTGGGGGTTATGTCAGTGGGGGATAATTCCGGACACCTCAATGAATTGTGATAATAATATTTTTTTTAAATTTAAATCTTTTTTAATTCGTTTAAATTTTTTTTCGAAAAAAAAAAACAATTTTGTTTTATCATTTTAAATTTCTTTATTTTGATATGTCCTCAAGCCGTCGATCAAATAAGAAATACCAAATCTGTATTTATTCTTTCAGGAAAATAATTTTAACAATCAATATAATCTTAAAATCAAAAAACCCTTCGGCATATTTATCACAATTGAAGTGCAACATAATTCATGAACATACTATTCTCATCCAATGAAAATGTAATAGAAAACTTTATTTTAAATTTTGTGGAATATAATTCTTTCAAAATAATTTGAAAATAATATATCTTCTTTCATTTGCATAAAAAAATCTCAACATATTTACTGCAAGAAAAAAATATATCATTTGTTACAATGTATAGAAATTCACATAATTACACCCGAAACTAATAAAGAAAACTGGAACTGGTATTATTCAATCGTTTTCTAAATCAATACAATATATTAGATTATTTCTACATCCAACAATTATCTTACTGTTTCTAATTGCTGGTGTAGAAAATATTTCACCAGGTATTTTAATTTGACGAAACAACAATCCATTCATATCGAAATTGATATTAATGATACCAGTTGTCGTACAACTTATAATATAATTTCTATTTAAAATTTTAATAGATTTTGGTGTAGACGATATTTTTGAATCTGTCTCAAAAGTCCACAATTCACTGATCGTCATTTTTGTTGTATCAAAACTAAGACAATAAATATAATGATCGTGTGATCCAAAAGCAATTTGTATGCAATCAGTATTGTTAACATTTGCAAAGCATTCAAATGATGAAAATATATTACCAGCGATAGTATGAGACCAAATCTGAAAAAAAAAATTAACGTATTAATAAATAATTTAGTGAAATTTAGATATTAAAACTTACAATGTTTTCATAACAATCAAAGCAAACAATATATCCATTAACTGAAGCAACAACTATAAAATATTTATTAATACTCTCAATTAATTTCGGTGACGAAAATATTGGAAATTTTATGTTTGTTGTCCAAAAAACATTTCCATTGCTTAAGTTTATTTTTGCGCATGTTCCATCTAAAGTGCAAATAAAAAAACATTCTTCATTTATTTTGCATGCACTGGAATAAATACTATTTGTTCCAATTTTTTGAGACCATATCAATGTACCATCCTGAAACAAAGTAAAGAAATTATTTTCTAAAAGTAAATAAGTAGATTTAGGAAACAAACCTTCGCATTCACGCACCTCAAATTTTGAATTGAGTCATAATTTCCAAATACAATTCTTGGGCCAATGCACAAAGGACGACATTTTATCATTCCATTTGAATTGTGTTTCCATCTAATGTGACCCGTTTTTATTTCAAAGCAATAAAGAAAACCATCATAACATCCAACAATACCATATTCTGTGTTATATTGTGTTACTTGACTTTCAATTCTATCTGGCAATGTAATTTCTGACACGATAGATCCATCATACATTGAAATATTGAATAGCAAATGTGAATGGCTTCCAATCGAAATTATTTTTTTTTCATCCGCCATACAGCAAATGGTTGGTGTTGCATCAATGCATTTTTTAAGATTAACGCTCCAACAAATTTTTTCATCATTTTCAACAAGCGCCTTAACGGATATTTGTTTGTTTTCACTTATTGAATGGAGACCGGCTGGCTGTTCTTGAATGTAATAAAGAGCATCTTTTATTGAATGATTCTCATTCAATAGTAACAACAGTAAGTTTGGATAAGAACAAAGGAAAATTCGTTCTAATTCAGTTGTTAAATATAATGCATTTAACGATGTGCCACCCAATGCTGCAAAAGAAAAATCATAATCATGCTTCTTTCTTTTTTCAGAATGTTGTTTCTTATTGGAAGATTCTCCTGGCCAATTGGATATATTCACCTGAAGTGTTTGATTTAATTTATCAATGAATGCATTCATAGGGCTACCATAAAAGGAATTCGAGTCTCTCTTGCTGTTAAATTTTTGAAGAAGTTTAACTTTCGAAATTTTTCCATGAGCTGATAAAGGAAATTTTTTAAGTTCTATAATTACATTTGGAACATCTAAATTGTGTGCCAGAAGTTCTTGCTTAAGTTTAATTTTTATATTGTGTATTGATTCACAAATCACAAATAAAATAATAAGGTTTTGATTTTTATCGAACACACAACATGCATTAATAATTCCATCCACGTTTGCACAAATATTTTCAATTTTTCCTAAATTCACCTTTTTTCCAAAACACTTAATAACGCTATTATTACGTGATTTAAATATTAAATGTTGTGAATGCTTTCGTATTTCAACTATGTCACCGGTTTGTATTGAAATTGTGACGTCATTAGACAATACTGAAGCATCATCAATGCCATCAAGAAAACATTTTCGATATTTACTTTCGATAAAAAGTTCTCCAATTCCATTCAATATAGTGTTTCTTGTATCAATGCATTTGACCTTAAATTCAATGGATTTATCTAAAGGATGACCAATCGGCACATCAACTTTGCTAAGAATATCATTGTTTGATAATTCATATATACTTGACCAGCAAGATATTTCAGTTAATCCATAAATATTAAATATTCTTTTCAAATTAGATGCATTCCAATTTTGCCATTTACCTACTTTAGTCATTGATGGAAATGGTTCCCCACCAAGAGCAAGTATCCGTAACGATGACATTGAAGACATGATTTTTGCTTTGATTTCATTATCTGACCACCTCATAAATAATGATGGTGTTATTTGCATAATTGTTATACCTTTCCTATTTGACTCATGATCATCAACTAGAAAGAATTTTTCCTGTAATATTTTTGGTGATAAACGAAGTTCATTATCGACCATAAGAACTGAGGCCCCATGATATAATGCCAAGCAAATATCTATCATAAATGGATCAAATGTTGGCGGTGATGAAATGTATATCAAATCGTTGGATGATACCGAGAATAATTTTCTAAAAAGAAATAAGTTTACTAATCGATGGGAAACATCCTTCTTGGTCAATTATACTCACCCTAAACTAATTACATTCGGCATAAAGCATTTGTATGTAACCCGAATAATTTTTGGTTCTCCAGTTGAGCCAGATGTTGAGGTACAAAAAAATATTTTCGACGATTGCATGATATCTTCACTGTCCACAGGAATCTCCTTAGGAAGTAATATATATTCTGACAATTTGAATTGGACTATTAAACATCGTTTATTCGATATTGTAATCCGACATATATTAATGCAGTCATATTTTTCAGATATGCAGAACTTTTGAAAATGTTCCTCGTCCATTAAAATAATATTCGTTTGATATTTCTTTAGGAATAATAAAACGTTCTCAAACGAAAAATTGATATCTATAAAGCAGCAAGCAGCATTCGAATTAACTATTCTAAAATTACAAACTAATAAGATTTGCATTTAAAGTAAAAATAGGTAGTATAAAATTTTACCCAATTATCGTAGGTAAAATAGATGGCGAATGAGGTAAAAGAATTGCTATGTTATAAATTTTCCAAACGTTCGTTAGCTCACCATTTCTATTTATTGCAGGTAATAATTTTTTTAATAAACTCTGCACAGAAATTGAATCGTCTCTGACATTTTTATACAGAAATGTTTCTTCTGATTTACAGCTTTCGTGCCATCGAATGGCTACATTATTTTCATATTTTTCAATTCTTTTTAAGTCAAACATTTTTATTTGTTATTCTCTATTACTTATTTATTACTTATCAACAAAAAAAAAAAACTTTTTTTAATTCACATCATCACTCAAATCAAAAATAATTCATTTTTCGGGCGAAACGGCGCGCCGGTAACGCAAAATGTTGAATGTCAGTCTTAACAAATTGTGCTATTTGTATGGGAAAAATATATTTTTAACTAATATAACATTTTTGTGTATTTACTAATAATAAAAGTTTTAATTTTCAGCATAGTTGTAGTAAAATAATTAAAATATTAAAATATTGTGAGGTTACGTGAATTTATTAGCAGAATTTGTTAGCAGAATTTGTTGAGACTGACAGCTCAAAAATTGAGCCTTGCGCCGTTTTACTTTTGTATTCTATAGACCTGTTTGATCGTTCAGTTCGATAAGTAGTGGCATAACCTCACAATCATACGTGTCTCCCCTCTGAGATTTGAAAAAAATATTACCCTATGTCGATTTTGCCAAAAATTGTATCTTTTGGAAGTTTTTGAACAGAAAATAGTGATTTTTTTAAGTTTTAGTGAACTACCGTACCTCGATTTTGAACAAAATAGTATCTTTTTTAGGTTTGAAAAAATTACCCTACCTTCGATTTCAGAATAACCCTATCTCGATTTTCCTACATACGCTTTACACACAGCGCGGTTTTTTCCGCGGTATTAAAAGACTGAAGACCGTTTTTTTTTTTTTGTTAGCTTAATTTTTTGAGGCCGTTTTGCAATCGTCAAGGATGAAAAAAAAAATTACCCTATCTTAATTTTTCAAATCTACCCCTCTCTGAAATCAAAAGCGTGTGCATCTATGCTCACAATCATTTGGACACAAATGAGATTAACTAAAATTTGAGTTTTACTGTGTTTTTATTGCTTTAAAAAGCAAAATGAATTAAAAAAGAAAATTTTGACAGCTCAAACTGGTCTATAGACCTGTCTATATATTTAAAGGTGATTTCCTAGCTTTAATACTCAAACTTTTAAGAAAATAAGTATTTAATTTAACGTCTACTTGATTTTTAAACAATAAAAACAAAATAAAACTCAAATTTTAGTTAATCTCATTGGTGTCCAAATGATTGTGAGGTTATGCCACTACTTATTAAACTGAACCATCAAACAGGTCTATTGATTTTGAAATGACGTTGGCGAATTATACATTAATTTTTCGATGTTTTCAAATGATTATATACAATTGTACTGACAGTTTACTTACATTGTCCAGAAACAATAAAAATTATTTTTATTTTCTCGCATTTCAGAATGCTCAAAATTACGATAAATTATAATTAAATAAATATATACATTTTAAATTTTTTCATATTACTGCTTTTAGATAGTATTACAAATGTTGATGCCTTGTCAATCGATAAATGAAATCGATAATGAAAAAATCTTTTTTATAGAAAATATTTAGTTCAGCAATTGACACAATTTTTGGAAACAGTTTTATGAAACTTTCATTAATTGGCATTGATTTTTCTTTGGAATACTAATGAAAAACTTTTAAAGATTTTCCTAAAAATTCTGCCAATTTTTGAACGCAATATTCTCTGTGACAACGTGACATTCTTTGCAATACTACTTTTAGGAGGCTTTTGTTCTATAATAAAGCTTTTAGGTTTTAAATTAAAAAAAAAAAATTTTTGGAATGGTTGTTTCTACTTAGAAGAAATATATGAAACCATAATAATCTCATCAGTATCATTTTTAATTGCATATTGAGTACCTAAAATAAGAAGGAAATTCTTAGATGGATTGATTTACAGTAAATTAAAGAAATGTCTACCTTTTTGTACAAAGACAACACAACCATCTTCATAAATTTTTGTTTTATCGTCAAAAGTAAATTTTGCTGAACCCGAAATTATTGTAAATCTCTATGGAAAAAAAAAAACAAAAGAATTTAATAAATTTTCACAACGACTAAATAGAAATAAAATAACGAACCATATCTGTTATTGTTTTTTGTCTTTTTTTAATTGATCCGGGATTAAATTTTAATACACCAGTAACAACACTTTTATTCTTAGCTGGATAATATGCAAATTCTACACCATTTCTATTTGCAAATTGCAGTGCTCGATGCGAAATATGTTCTAGAAACAAAATGAAAAACAATTCAAAAATATTTGCCAAATACTCTGTCACAAAATTGAAATCTATATTAAATATTAACTATGATACGTTTTCAATACAAAATGGTGATGCTTCCATCAAATAAATGTTCAGCAATTTTTATAGTTATTAAAGAATTCAATTTTGCATCACATTAGTTATTGTTAATGTTAAAAGATTGCAACTTTATTGAAATCAAATAACGAAATTACTTACCAACTGTCTGTTGATTTCCACAAGGAGTATAAGTAATATCTTTAGCGTGGTTTTTTTTTGGGTTTTTGATTCTTTCTTCCAATAATTTCATGACCCAATCATCATTTTTTTCATTAAAAGAAAGCTTGAAACAAATTTTAAGTAAAGATTAAAATTAAATCTTATAAGTTCACATTCATTATATGTAGTTATTGCTTAATAAAATTACATTTGATTTCGTGTGAGTTTCTTTCTCTTTAGGTTTTTGGTTAGTACTTGTCGATGGTTGAAGTTCAATTTCAATTTCAATTGGATTATCTGGTTGCTCCAACAATACTTTTGTTTTTGTGTTCTTTCTTGGTTTTTTTGTTGATGGTGTTTTTGACACTTTTTTATTATTATCTGGTTTCCGTGAGGATTCACGCTTTCGCAGCGTTCGACGAACTTGAACACCTGCAGCACCTATAAAAAAAAAAAAAAACAATATAATATTCTTTAATATAATTTATTTTATGCAAGGCTGGGAACGCTATTTCTTTTTGCTAATTCACTTTTAGTCGATATCTCGAAAACCGTAAGAACTAGAGGTATGTATAAATATGATTAGGGCATAGGTAAAAAACTTTAACACTAACGGTTTCAGTTAGCTAGCTCAAACGATTATAGCTGGAAATTGGAAAATAGCGAAAACGTTTGCGCTATTTTTTCCGCTATTTACCGTTAAGCTTTCTGTACCTATGCATTCATACATAGCTGTATAGCTCTTACGGTTTTCGAGATATCGACTAAATGTGAATTAGCAAAAAGAAATATCGTTTCCAGCCTTGCTTTTATGTAAGATGTAGCTAAAATATACAAATTACTTAACACATAAAAGAAAATAATATTCTTTAATTATATGAAATAATTAAGCTCTATGTTTAAAAATACATATACCTTTTTTTGTAATTTTGAGTGGCTGTTTGCTTGGCGATTGTTTGAGTTTAGACATTTTCTTTTTATAAATGCTTTTTTTTATTTATTTTACAATTAATTTCTAGAACTAGTTTCCGTTATGTTATGTTTCGTTATATGCCTTTCAAACAATTATAGAACAAATTTATGAGTAATGTCAAAAAATTATTGGTTTCATTCTAAAATAGGGCGAATATCATCGAAAACAAAAAATGCCAGAAGGCGAAAAGCAGCAGTAAAAGGTACTAAAGAAATAATATTGTGAAATTAATTCCTAGTTGAACAAATAGTTTATTATTGTCAATTGTTGTCAATTAGTCAATATAATATCTTAAAATAATTAGTTAAATTATTAGCTAATTAGTAATGGGGGTAACTGGACTTTGGAAATTAATTGAACAGTCCGGTAAACCAGTTCCTTTAGATACATTAGAAAATAAAATTTTGGCTGTTGGTAGGTTCCTACATTCAATTTTTAATCATTTTTGAAGAATTAATTAAAGATTTTTATCAAACATTATAGATATTTCGATATGGCTTCATCAAGTTGTAAAAGGATTTCAAGATTCAAATGGTGCAACTTTACCTAATGCACATTTGCTCGGTTTATTTCATCGACTTTGTAAATTATTGTATTATCGCATTAGGCCAGTATTTGTTTTTGATGGCGGTGTTCCTCCACTTAAACGGGAAACAATTGTAATATTTTTTTTTTTAATTAAATTAACTCAGGCATCCTTTTAATATCCTAATTAAATTAAAATGTTATTAATTTTAATTAGGCAAAACGGGCGAAGAGCAAAAATAAATACCAAAGCGAAGCTGATAAACTGCAGCAGCTGTTATTGGAATCATTAGCCAAAGAAAAGGTGGTTCAACAAGCATTAGGACCATCCACCTCAGCATTACTTATCTCACCTACTAAATCGACAGCAAAAAAATCAGATGAAACAGATGATTTATTTAAATTACCTCCGATTAAAGAAATTGATGAGGATTCTAATATGGATGATTTTACAACGTTAACCGACATCAGTGAAAGTGACAGTTCATTTGATGAGAAATCATCACGGCAATATTATAATTTAAATTTACAAGCTATTGATGTTACTAGTTCCCATTTTCAAGGTCTTCCTGCAGATATTCGACACGAAATATTGACTGATATCAAGGAAACTCGTAAGCAATCATCTTGGGGACGATTACATGAATTACCATCTGAAAGTGGTTCGTTTAGTTCGTTTCAAATGAAAAAACTATTAAAACGTCGACAAGTTCAAGTTGGCCTGGAAGAAGCTGAAAAGGAAATGGGAGGTAAAGGATTGTCGCTTTCAGAACTAGAATCGTTGTTATCGGAAAAAGGAATCGTCGATCCAGATGTTGTGACGAAGCGTATTGCTTCCAACGAACATATCCGTTTTGTGCATGTCCGCGACATTAAAAAGGCAATGGAAAATGATTCAAAAGAAGAAAGTAAGGTTAAACCAAGCCCGTCTAAAATACCTAAATTATTGGAAATGGTTGCAGAAGCTGCAGAAGATGAAACAGATGCAGATATTGAATTACAGAGAGCGATTCAATTGTCGCTTCAATCTGACACAGAACAAAATGCCTGTGATGAAATTAATGCTATCAATGATGTCATTAAAATGACAAGTCAACAACGAAAAGCATTAGGCTCAGCAGCAACTTGCCTGGCAAGGGACTACATGGTTGAATATGGAGGTATAAATGATGACCAAATAAATGATTTAATTAAGTCAAACGTAACTCAAAATGACAGTTCAAATATTGAAGAATTTAAGTAAATAAGAATTTGCATATTAAAAATTAAATGTAATCATTAAAATATATATATAAATACTTTCTTTTTAGATTTAATGATGATTTTGTAATAAATGGTGCAGCTAATGTGGATCAGAAATCCGAAACTAATCAAAATAGATCAGCGATAGAAATTTCTGATGATTCTAATGGAGGTGTATCAAGTGATGCTGATTCTGATTTTGTTGATGTTCCAGATCAAGATTTTGATTCTGATTCTGATTTTATAATGAATCCAGCTGTGCCTTTACCTATTCCATTGCTTATGAACCAGCCTCCACAACCTGATATATCTAAAGATTTTCGTATAAATGATTTACAACAAAATTTAGTTGGAATTGAAGTAGTGATAAAACCAGACTTGCTAAAAGATAATAAGGATGATATTTTTGCAGATGTTTTTACTAATGCGGATAAACATAAAACTGATGAACCAGTAAAGTTTGAAAGTAATGTAAAAAGTCTGGCTATAAATGATTCCAAGGAAAATACAATGAAAAATATTTTAAATGCACTTGATTTCGAAATGACTATAGTGCCAAAAATCAATTTGGACAATTTATTGAATTTAAATGAAATTAACATAAACGGTTCTGTTTTTAGTAACGAAAATTATGTTAAGCCCTTGTACACTGAAAATAAGCAAAAAGATCAAGTCAATGAAATCGATGAAAATATAATTGTGACTGAGAAAGTAACTTCGATCGATATTGAAAATACGCCTACAATTGAATCAGTGACACCATCAAAAGCAACACATCCGTTTTTTACTAATAGCTCACATAGCACACCATCGAGTAAAAGTACATTAGAAAATATCTCTGCAGTAGAAACAGTCACACCACCAAAAGTGGCGCAACCATTTTTTGTTAATAGAACCCCATCGAGTAAAAAGAAATTAGAAAATTCAGCAAAACATACCCAAGATTCGGAATCCCATTTGAAAGTAGTTAAGTCACTTTTTGAATCAACCGAAAACTTGTCTGTAACAAATCATAATGTTGATGAGCGGCAAACAATGGAACTAGCTGCTCAAATTTTAAGAGAAAATAAATCGAAAGATGAGCTGCAATCAATTGCATCTCAACTCAATAAAGAAAAACAGGACATTGAAATGGAACGTAATAAAAAGGATCGAATGGGTGTATCAATAACAGAACGCATGAGTCTTGAATGTATGGATTTATTGAAATTGTTTGGTATTCCTTATATTGTTGCACCGATGGAAGCTGAAGCTCAATGCGCATTTTTAGATGAAATAAATTTAACCGATGGCACAATAACTGATGATAGTGATATTTGGTTATTTGGTGGAAAAACGGTTTACAAAAATTTTTTTGATCAAAATAAGCTAGTATTGGAGTACAAAAAAGAAAATATTGAAAATTTATTTCATGTTGATCGAAAAAAATTAATTCAATTATCAATATTAGTCGGCAGTGATTATACATCAGGTAAGAAAATTCATTAGTTTTCTGGGTACAAATAATAAATTTGAAAGAAAAACTAATCATAATTTTTAACGAAAAGGTATTCATGGAATCGGTACTGTTACCGCATTAGAAGTTTTGGCTACCTTTTCTTCAACACCAGAAAAAGAAGGTGAAACATCAGTTATTATGTCTATTTTATCCAGTCTTCGTAAGTTTCGAGATTGGTGGAAAAACAAGGGAGTTGGTTTCAAAACAAATGCATTGCGTAGCAAACTAAAAAACATTACAATTACCGAGGAATTCCCAAGTTCCAGAGTAAGTTTATAATTATATTTGCTTATTTAACTAACGATTATTCAATTTATTACTAAATAATATTCTGTTATGTTTAGGTGGTTGAAGCGTACCTTTTTCCGCAAGTAGATGAAAATAGTGATAAATTTACATGGGGACGTCCTGACACTGAAAGTATTAAAGAATTTGCTAGAACTACATTTGGATGGACAAATAAAAAAACTGATGAAATATTAATACCCGTCATCAAAAAATTGACTGATAAATCATCACAAAAATCGATTCGAAATTATTTTAAAATTCAAGGTGTGGTTTCTAAGAAAGACCTAAAAGTCAGTAAACGAGTTAAAAGTGCTCTGTTGAAAATGTCTAATGATAATGCCATCGAATTATCGGAAGACGAAGCGAACAATGTCGAATCAAAAAAAGTAAAGCGAACTAAAAAACCAAAAGCCGGTGCAACTAAGAATAATGCGGATACTGAAGAGAATCCCAAAAATAGGACAACAAAGAGCGATACTGCAGTAGTAATTGATGTTCATGATATGGCTATACCATCAACATCAAATGCTAAAATACCAAATATTCCTGAAACAAATCATCCTATACCTCAACGTGAAAAAGATAAAGCAATATTGGCGAATAACAAATTAAAAGCAATTGAATTGCTAAAAAGAAAGAAATAGGCTTTAGATTAAAGTAAGATAATTAAAAATTCCCTTTTTCTTAAGTAATTATTGTGCATGAGAGAAATATAAAGAATTAATTTTAAACTCAAAAACTCGTTGTTAAGTTATTATATTTATAGTATTATAGTATTTTTTTTCCGTGGTTGACATATGCGGTTTTATATTGAACGCAGTGTGACACCCAATTGCAACAGCAATAGTACTATAGATGAACTCATTGATGTTTTCAAACTAAAATAATAATTATTTTTTTGTTCGCGATAGATTATTATTATGGTTGACATTTTTATGTATTATATTTTGGATTATGTTTATGTTTATTTATAATATAAATGTAATAATAAATTATTTGATATTTTTTTGTTTCATTTTTGTCTTCTCTCCACTCTAAAAAGCGAAAACTGAATTTTTTAACACTATTTTCACTGGTAGCGTTGCTAATATTTGCATTGTATCAGCGTTAGTGTTAGTGCCGCTAAAAAAAATCAATAAAGCGTCAATTATTCCATACAAATGAAGACTATCCTACTGTGAATCAATTAATTAGTTGATATTAACCAATTCTGCATAAATAGTTCTCAGATGCAACACTTTTTTGTAAACGATGAGAAATAACATTACGTTAGCTTATTCTGTAATTTAATATTATTTTATTTAATAATTATTTAGGCAGTTTAGAGGTACAATTAAAAAATAAAGTCGACAAGAAGCACAATTATTATTTTTTTTTTTTTTTAGATAATTTTAGCAACAAATAATCAAAAATTGATTCTTTTATTTAATGATACGTTCAGTGTGTTTTGTTAATATTTTTGTTGTGTGTACATAATTGAATTACATTACATTTAGTTTAATTATAGTTTTGACCATGCAAATTATTTATTTATTTATTATTATTTTTTTTGGGTTTTTTGGTTTTTAATTGATTTTTTGTTAATATTAATTACACCTTAATAAATTCACATTAATAGTAAGTTTTGGTAATTCTATTTACTTATACTTAAACGTAAACCCATTTATTCTGCCGCTGAAAATGAATATATGTAGTTTTATTTTGCAATGTCTTCTGATGTTTTCAAAAAAATAAGGAAGAATTTCACATTTTACATTAAATAAATTTGAATTACCATTGGAAAATTTAAATCAAAATTTATAATTATTTGATAAAAGTAATAATTAGATCTATTACACACGATACATAGTTTTTTTATGTTTGTAAAACTTGAACGCATAAAAAATGTTATTTAAACATTTTCACACAAATGAGTGCAAGTACTTAAGAGATAGTAAATTATCAGTAAAACAGACGACTTGTACAAAATTATGTGCATAATTATGCATCATATGTAATAGTTCGTAAAATACAATACATATTATAGGCTCATTTAAAAGAATTTAATAAAGACAATTTTTCTATTAAAATTATAATACAGGAGAAATTCGTAAAATGGTGATATATAGAATAATCGCAATAAATTGGTTAATTTTTTCCTGGCTGCCCTTTCTTTGATACATTAACTATCCATAGAATTACTATTTCATTTAAATGATCACTATTAGAGACATTTCGAAGGTATGTATGAGACTAGAACTCTACTGTATAAAAATACAGTAAATAATTTTCATTTATCAAAGTGAATAAATATGTAATTGTGATAAAAGTTTAAATAAAAATTAAAGAAACATATAAAATAATGAAATGCAATTACAGTGAAGCCTGAATCTGTGAAAAACCTGTCTAAAGTGACAAATTTCTTCTATACGTGGTCGGTCGTATAACAAGATTTAACTGTATATTTAATTATTTAAGCATTTCTCTTATAAGTATAAGTCTACCATAGAAAACATTTTCCATTGCTAAACAATTTTTACTTCGGGGGTTCTTATCTTTTCTGTGCATCTACTTATATAT
>JAABKK020001757.1:33159-47649 GCA_011634745.2 Catotricha subobsoleta
ACAGGTTATACGGGTAGTGGTCAAGTGAATTTAATTTAAAATTGAGTATTTAGCTATTATTATTATAAAATTAAATTAAGGATAAAAAACCAAGTATTTATTTACCCTACAATAATTTATTAATATAAGGACTCACAAAAATGCATTTTGTTTGTCCAATATGTTAAAAATAGTCGAAACAAACTTTTTCCAAACAATTATATTCCATATTTTAGATAAAGTACAATTAATTATAATTATTAATATTAAAAGTTCAAAATATTTTCAGAATGGAAGACTCTTTTCTGCAATAATGTATGATGTATAAAAGTAAAAGGTAAAATTATGTATATTTTGATAGTGTTCTCGATACGATGATTGATATCAGAAAACGCTGTCGAAAATGATATAATAAAAATATGATAACAGCTCTGACGTAGCATTGAGATCGTTTTGATCCAACAACTCGAGATTAAAATTAAAATTAAATAATCCATTCTTTGATGAAATGATTTGCTTAAAAAAAAAATCAAATATGTAATTAAAAAAAAAACCTATACATACAAATTATAACCTATACTTTTTAAGAAGCTAGATAGCACAATGCATAACATTGGATGAGTACTTGGATATAGGGGCGGACTGGCTCAATTAATTAATTAATTCGTGTAATTTGCAATTAAAAACCTTTGAATTTTATCGACGCAATATCGTCACTATCAGTTTAATTTTTCAGCGATTATTATTTTAAAACAATTCCAATTCTTAGCGTTTTCTTTTGTAAGGCTGGCAATATTTTTACTGAAAGTTTTAAAAACTTTTAAAAGGAAAAACCACATCCGAATTTAATATCCGCACTATGCCAGTCGATATCTGAATTTGTATCGAATTCGACGCCTATTCGAGAAGCCTCGGGTAAAGAATATAAATAAAAATAAATATATTTCATAGCTAAAATTGATATCGAACAAATTTTTCGACAATGTAAGTATATTGATTTAGGGCATCAAAGATTAACACTGTAACATTCAGCTCCAATTAGATATTAATGTAATTCCCCTTCACTCTGTTATTTGATGTTGTTTGGTTATTTTATTATTTTAATATTTTGTTATATTTGCAGTTTCTGATTGACTACAAAACATAATATGAAAAAGAAAAAAAAAATCACAAATTGTCTTAACTAATAAAATGATTACATCATATGTATGCTTATACACGCAATAAATATATAACCATATGACAGTTTAATTTCAATCCATAGCATATACGTAGTAATTTGTATCTTGTTGTCCTAGTATATGAAAAGACATGCAGTCTTTGGATCGGAGATATTTCAGTGCTAAAGTAAAACCTCAACATTAGTTGTATTTGTGAGTTAAAATAGAAAAGGTTGCGTTGTCGTTTTAACACGCTGCCACAATTTACTGTACGGTTCATTTATATATAATATAGAAATTATTTTGTTCAAACTACATTATTTATCACAATTAAACAATATTATTTATATTTATTTAATTTTTTTTTTTTATCTTATAACGATTACAATTTCAAAATTCGTATCTTTGTTCAAAGAAAATATATCAAAGGTGTTAACTATAATATCACAGACAATATTAAAATCTGTTTTTATTTTATTTTTAAGAAGAAAAAATTATCTCTTTAAGAAAAGAAAAATAAGAAGAAAAAAAAAGTTTTTAACTATAAAAGTGGTTTCAGTATACATATTTATTTTAAATGAGAGAATTTATTATTTACCTGTATGTGCAAGATTGCTACAAAATGTCAGAATAAATACAATTTTATTTATGTGGAGTTGGATAACAGTTTGAATAAATTCTGGCCATCATTTTCGTATTAATAAGAAAACAAAATTCAGTTCGGTATGTTTACAATTTTCTTTTTACACTTCTTACATTTAGGTTTATAAGTTTATAATAATGCTATTAATATACTTATACATTATTCTTAATTCAATTAGAAATATAATGGGTAATGCTTATAGTTGTTGTTGTTGAATATAAGTAAAAAATTTAAACGATCGGCCAAAATAAGTTAGAAATTTAGTGACGTTGATGGTACACGTAAACAAATTCAATTTAATCTCGTTTCAAATTATCAAAATTTGTAGTTTTAAAAATATATTTTTTTTTTCATGTAAAGAAACATTTTTTTTACATTTTTTTTTTTTTCAATTATTTATTTTTGATGTTTTGAGAAACTATTTATGTTTTTCAAATACATTTAAAATTGTAATTTGATATGCAATTTTAAAGCATTTGTTATTTTTTTTTTTTTCATTTATTTTTTTGCAGTCAGCGTATAAACAGTTAGATGGAAAATGTTCAAACCGACGTGTTGCTAAGAATAACATAACATTAAGTGGCATTAATTCTCTAGTTTTTAAATAATAATAAACTTATGATTTTCGTGTTGCATGTAATTTTCTGGTTCGCCATAAATGAAAGAGTGCGAATTTGCTTTAAAAATTAAAGGCGGGAAAATGTACAGCTGGTTTAATATGTAGAATAATCAAAAAAAATTCCATGATGTAATATGTATGACAATGTGGGGGAATGCGGCTTTTGTATCAAATCAAATATACAGATTTTTATATTTAACTCGGGAACATTAAATATTAGTGTCATTCTTGATTTTTTAATGTGTGTTGTTTTTTTTTTTGGAGAAATTACATTGAATAGATTGAGTACATATCATAAGCTGAGTATAACATAAATTTTACTCAGGTTTTGTATTTAAAATTAAAAATTATCTGTTATACATAATTATCGTTCACGTCTCTTAATTAATTTATTGTTTGGAAATTATAAATTAATTTAAATAAAACTATTTTCCTACATTTTCAGTGCCACCCGTAATTGCGATTATATATCTATTAAATATTCAAATGAAAATGAATATTACATCCAACCAAACTTTTTGTGAGGTCATTACAAATCTGTTATAGTGAATATATACACTTACTAATCTCTCGTTTTAATTAAATATTATTAATACTGGTATTCAAAAACCTGATAGTAAAAACAAAACATCATTAGTTCCATTACTGTTTTCGCTTTCGCATATTAAATAAAATAAACAAGTTTATTCATTGAGCTGTATTTCACAAAAAATTTTGCATTTAAAATCATGTAGAACCATTCTTTGCAGTTTTCAATTCGTGGAAACACTATAGTAAAGGCATATATCAAGATATTTCGATATTTACTTTTTGTATTAGATGTATTATAGAAGTTTATATATGTAATAAAATAAAAAAATAAAAAAAATAAAAAATCCGGTTTTACTCTCGTATACCATTGGATGAATATAGGCATGACATGACATAATTCACGAACAAAATTCGATTGGAATGTAAATAATACAAAATGCTTGTGCTATCAGCGGAAAAAGCTAAACGCAATTGTATTTTTTTTTTCTATTTTATTTAATTTTTCTTTTACATTTAAATTTGAATGAACTTAATGTGAACTTACCGAGTGTATTTGAATTTTACATTTATAAATCTTGTAAGCTTGTTACTTTTCAAAGAATTTGAATATGTAGAAAATACATCTACATATAAGATATTGCTGGATAGTTTTGTTTAATTGGTATTCTGTAATTATGGTCTCTAAAGGTCGCTAATTAATTGGCTTTAAATGGATGTCAAAATCATCCAAAATGTTTAAAAAAAAATTTTTTTATTCAATTAGCTATCAGATTGCTGTATTTTGTAAAATACAAATTGAAATTTTCAAAGTACATTTTCTTTCTATATGTTCATGATTCTTTGTACATAGATTGTTTTCGAAATGTTTAGTTTTATTTTTGCAATAATTTCTGAGATTTGTTTAATTCATAAATACATATCGGTATATAATTTTATTTTGAATTTCTTGAAATCTGCCTTATTTTGAATGTGTTGATTTCCGTATTATTTTTTTTTTTAAATATACCAAAATCGATTAGCATTGGATATGTTATGGTCTCTGAATATAACACACCCTATACACTAGTACAAAATCATGCATAATATTTTTATTTTATTTTTAAACTAGTACAAATGCAAATCAATCTACGTAATTATTCTGCCGCTGCTTTAGTAAATACATAAATAATATATTGACTATAATCTATAAACATGAAGTATTGTTACAGTTCTTCTTGATTTATTTTTTTAATTTTAAATATTTGAATTCAACAACAACAATATAACAATACTCTTCTTATACATTTTCTTCAATATGAAATTGTGTGTATTATAAAGATTTTTCAAATGAAATATTGTTTATTTTCTTTTCAGATAGAATATTGCAAATCATCAAAATTTTACCGAAGAAATTCAATTGAATTGAATAATTAAAATGTGTGTATTGATTTTAGTTGTCTGTAATGGATTGTAGATTTACTTCATCCGATAGATTTATAAAAATAAAAATATTTCTAGTCAAGAATACAATAATTTTTATCAACATGCAATACAATCAATAATCAAGTAACACATAGAAAAATAGAAAAATACTTATAAAGCACAGCACGGCTATTATTTATGGTTGAATTGCTGAAATAAAAAATATTAGTTTTCTAAATGTTGACTTATCAAAATGACAAATCCGGAGGAATTGCGGAAAAAATTATCAAATCCAAAGTTGGCTGTTACACCGACATCTTTCACTTTGGCCTCAAATATGTCACAACAGCAGCAACCCCAACAACAACAAATGCAACAACAACAACAACAAGAACCAGAAAGAATGTATGTATTCCCGGGAACAATCAATTCATTTGGAAATGTAGGTGTAGGTAGTAGAGTAACTGAATTAATTACAGCCCGTGGACATGCCAGATCGGTTAGTCATGGTGGTGGTTCTATCACATCAACAGGGGTTGGACGTCCATTAAAATCAGCAATGAAAGGTCATCAGCGAGCGTTGTCGCAAGGACAAATATCTGATGAAGTTATCCAGCCACCACGTTCTGGTCATAGTCGTGTTGGTTCAAAAACTGATTTCATATTACCTCCAGGCCATAAAGATGAACTCGAAAATAGAGATATTGGAACATCGGCAACATCCGCGCATCGTGGACATTCACGTCAAGCATCACGTTCAGAATCTATTTATACATTACGTAGAACAGAAATACCGCCTTGGTGGAAACGACACATTTTAGGCCGACGCCCAAGTAAATTTGATGATCGTGGCTATAGAATAGTTGTGCCAAATCACACTGTGCCTCCGAAAACACCGAAAAGTGAGCATCCGAATGGTAGACGAGTCGGAAATAAGATTAGAACTACCAAATATACATTATTGTCGTTCCTGCCAAAAAACCTTTTAGAACAATTTCATCGTGTTGCAAATCTTTATTTTATTTTTATTGTGGTTTTAAATTGGTTTATCGATGCCTTCGGCAAAGAAGTTACTTTAATACCGGTTTTATTTGTGCTTGGTGTTACTGCTATTAAAGATTTGTTCGAGGATAGACGGAGACGTGTTTCAGACAAACGGATTAATAATTCAACTTGTCGAGTTTATAATGGGTATGTAAATAACTTATTATGTACTTTCATTTTCATTTGCATCGAATCATTTATTTGCGTCGCAAAATAAAATTACAATAATTGTTGTCAATATTAGTTTTGCTTAAAATCACAATAAACGAAATGCAGATTACATAACTAATTTCAATAATAAAGCTGAACTTCACGATTGAGCCGAAAGGGAAACAAAAAATCATTTACATTGGTATTGATTTTAATATTTCACAATATTTGTAAAATGCCAATATGCATTTTCATTCTCTCAATACTTCCTTAAAAAATATAATTTATTGTATACTATTCCAACAAAATATTTGTTTTCACAAATCAATACAAAAGTGAAAATGAGAGAATTTAAAAGATTTAGCTATTTCATACTTCTTTAATTAAATAATACACGCCGAAAACTTAATATCATATGTGTTTTATTCCTGTAATATATTCTATTCTAATACATTAAACTTTTAATTTGGCTTTCTTGTCTTCCATAAAAATTATTTATATATATGCCGAAGTTCACTTCAAGCAAATAAATAAGTTTATTGAGCAGAATTTAAAATAAACCTTAAACTTTATTGATTTACGAATTTACAATATTATTGGTTTGAAAATACAGTAAATTCCATCTAAACAGGATCAATCTGAAAAGTGAAAACATCTATAATATGGAATTTTTATTTTGCATATTAGATGGGAGTTTAGAGAATCGAATTATGATTTTTTTTTTTTTTTTTAAGTATATGATTTTGTATGGTCTGAATAATGTTTGTGTTATTGTATTTCGTTTTTGTTATCCCATATAAAAATAAATTGTTAATTCATATTTAAAAACTATATGTATGTATTAATCTGGTTCAGATTAGGGCACTGAGAATATTTCAGATTCAACAGTTGCAGAATCTAGTAATCTTTTAGAATAATTTTTTTTAAAACTTTAGTGAAGTTCTGATCAAACCGTCTAATGTGGATTCTAAAATATCAAGTTGAACGAGATCACTGTATAAAAAAGAATAAGCAGCCAGTTCACAAACTCAAACAAATTTTATCGTACACGATACAAGTCGTATGTACATCCATCAGATCCCTGTGGAACTAGAGTCAGTTCCATTCAAATTAAACTTGAAATATAGAAATATATATCATTGAAATGTGTTACTAATGGGGTATTGTCAATATGACCGTACATGGACAAGAATTTACCTATTTATATATATTTTTTATATCAAAGTAACGAACACGTCATTCACTGGCATAGAACTTCTGTCACTTGTATGGTGAATTGTTACGAAAATAAATTTACAAGCACTACTGTGTTGTTAATTTGTTACACTATTGGCTTTAACTTAAATAATTTTTACACAACAGAACATACACAATTCACAATATATTGATATTTATTTAAGCATATTTGGGTAGGTATGGGTATGGGCAATACCCTTGAAAAAAAAAATCAAATTAATTCAAGGTTATTTCACAAACCAATAAATACACAATATATAAACGTACCAGACTTAACCATATGTATTTTTCTGTATGAAAATAAACTTAGAAAGTAATAAAAAAAATAAAATAAAATAAAAAGAATTATAAAATAAAACGTGTTCGCTATTGGCAAATGTTTGAACTATATAATATTATTCAAACTGTATGGGTGAATGTTTGATTCGGACAAACTTCACATTTTTATATTGGCTACTATTTGATCAATTATTTGTTCTTTCGAAACTATTATTTTACTACTTATATCTGTGCATACAGAAACAAATAAAAAAAAACTTATACTCTAATCTATATATCATTTCCATGAGCGTTTGTGAAGAAAAAAAAAATCAAATATTTTGATTTGATATGAAACGTTAAGCGAATTTTCAATTTAAATATTTAATTCTGACTTTAACATTTTTGAGAAAAATTAAGTAACTTTAACAAAAATAAATAAATAATTAAAAAAAAAAATGGTAGAATGATAAACATATTTTTCATGACCTAAAGATTTTCAAGGCTCCTGAAAAACTATTTTTATTCAATATCATTTATTCAATATCATATTGAATGCTAAAAACTGTCGTCTAAACAAATGAAAAATAGAAATAATTAATAATACGAATAAAACGTGATAATTAATGAAATTAATATTCCACCCAATATATTAGAACGCAAACAAGAAATTGTTGACAAAAATATCGACAGGTTATCATTTCCAACGAATTAGTAATTTATTGATTAGATATCCTAAGTAGAAATAAGCACTTAAATAATAAATATTATTGTATTTCCTTTGAATACGATAACAACAAGAAATAAATGAATAGAATATTATTTCTATCAATTTACTTCTCTTTCTTATGTCTCTTCTTGGTAAATTTTGCCACAATGCAAATATTTCTGCTAACCTTTTATCTTTAATACGTGAACTGGTGTATGTTACGTTCAAAAATGTTGATATTCCAATAAAATGAAAAAGAAAAAAAGAAAATTAGTTTAAACTAGAATAAATTTGGCAATGAAGTTTTGTTTTGAACAAAAGTTTCGTACATTATAATTACATTTAAATAAGTACCGTTTATAATGGTGACATTATTGTGGTAGCCTAAACACGAATAGCAAAAAAATAATAATAATATGTAAAAATGAAATAATCTTTGACCTAGTTCATTTTTCCAATAAATTTGCCAGATAATAATTTTCAGTAGGGTTTCAAATATTCAATTTTCCTCATAATATAGATTATTATCATTCGATTTCACTAATATGAAAATCCAGTTAATAACAAACATTATACCTTATTTAAAGCTCACAACCATATGAGCATCCACTTAATAATAATTATTTCAACTAATTACATTATATTCAATTTATATCTATCCACCAAAAAAGTGATGTTCTCCTAATTGTGTTCACCATTCATTCAGCTACTAAATCTACTATATAGTTATCTACTCAATTATTATTATTTTTTTTCGGTAGGTAAAGTATGTGCCGATGAACCGTGTCACTACCGACGATTATCTAAATTATTATTAAAATTTATTTGCCTGTTATCTTTACTGTGTTATTGTTAATTAATCAAACTTAATAATCAATAAAAATCTAATTATCTTTTACCTTTTATATAGTGGTTTTTGTGTATGTATATGTTTTAGGTATATAAGCAGAGTTTATTATTTTCGTTTAGGCAGATATGAATAATGGCTATTAGCAATTTGCAATCATATTTACGCAACAGTCACAGAGAATTAATAATTAAATAGATTAGATAAAAAAAAATTTAAACAATGATATTTATAAATATTAACGACAATAAAGTAAGTTATAAAACAATAAAATCAATCTTGTTATTTATAAAAATAATTGATTTGTTTTTTTCTCTTCTTTTTGTTTTTTTTTTTGGATAAATTTTATTTGTTACTAATTTAAGTGATAAGTTCGAATTTATAGACGCTGACTAATTTTAATTATAATTCAGTATTTTTAATCAGAAGTATCCAAAATAATGAATAATTAGCTGTTTTTGCTTTAAAATCATTATTATTATACATATATAATTGTGTTATTAATGCGTGTAACACGTGATTCATTGATCAATAACATTTAATTACTTAATCTAATTTAGCTTGAAATGTTTTTAATGTGTGAATTTATATGGTGTTTATAATATCGTTATCAGTCATTGTGTTAACGAAATATAATTGCTGCGTTCTTGTTTATATACAAAATTTCTTAATTTTCAATTTAATTACCATAGTTAACGTTTCAATTTACAAATTTACATTGATTTGAAATTAGGACAAAACATTAAATTTCACTTTCAACATTTAAAAAAAAAATAAATGACGCAGTTTTTAATATTTCATTATTTGAAGATTTCTTAAAATAAACGGAAATAAGAGTATTTTAATTATTATTATGCAAATTAATTTACATAATCATCATCACCATCACATATATATAATTTGTAGTAGCGCCAAACTAAAGTAAATACTGTCTGAAAACAACGTTAGAAAAACTATTTCATAATTACAAGTAAGCTACATATTAATTTATTTGAGATAAATTTAATAGACATAATCATTGTAATCTCTCAATTAAGGTCAATCTTTCAACATTGTATAGATATTTCGTCATATCTTATTGTTACAATGACCTATTTCATATTTTATAGACAATATGTAAATGACTGAAATAATATATAGGAAGTATATTCATTCAGCCGTATATCCCCGATGCGGAAAATTCCAGGGGTGTTTTGTATAGAACCAAACCAATAATAAATTAATAACATCAGAAGCTAACGTAATAAAAAAAAAAGTGATAGAATTGAATGTTACTTGCACGCAACAACATAATATTAAATACAAAAAAAAAAAAAAAAACAATGAATGATAAACATAACACTTGTGAAAAGAAAAAAAATATCACAAACAGTATAATGGCTCTAAATAAATCGATTTTCATTACTCGGCGTATATACAGCCATCGTATTTATGTATTTATGTTGTAATGAATGCAGTGCAATGTCAGATTGATTTTACTATGGCGCGCCGGTTTTTCATTCAAAAACCATTTATGTTGTAATTAGCTATATGTGCATATGTAAAATTATATCAAAATATTGAGAGTGGTTTCGTGTCGTTTATACAATGTTGAAAATTGTGAAAACGAAAGCTATATTTTATTTGATGAATAGAATTAGGTTATTTTCGTGCTATCACTTTATGTTGGTGATTTCGTTTTCATTTCGTGACGATGCAACATAATACTTTTACTGTAGAAATTTATTGGACAGCTAAATTCAATAGATTTTATCCAAGTAGAAATTAATGGAATGACTTATGTTTATTTTTTATATGATATTATTGAAAATATATGTTTTCTAATGATTATTTTTAGCGTCACTTTCAATTTAAAAGTTCATACATTTTTTTTTGTCTGCGTGTATAAAATTTCTGATAGAGATTTTATTTGGTGACTCATTGCAACCTTTTTCTACTCAGTATACTGTACATCATTTTGGTGACTCCTAAAATAGTTCAATTCATTTCTCGGTTAAACGTCAATTGTAACTTTTATTCATAAACTCATGTGTGTTACATACTAAATCTATGTTCTACAGCACGTATACAATACATAAAACCCAAAGTAAATCACTGAAGGCTTAGTTGACAGTTAAGCGTATTGAATTATTCGTAACCCTAAAGCGCATAGTTTTGTTTCACAAAACCATATTTATTTATTTATTTTAATTTAATATTAATCATGTTAGTTTACTTTACATCGATTTTGCTTAGTTTAGAACTTTTTTTTTTTTGGATGTTATATTTTTTTTTACTAAAATTTCACCAACACGGTTTAGGGTTAAAATCTCGTAATTCACAAGTCAATGAATACCGTCCTAAATGTATCCGTACTTAAATCTAATCGATTTCCATTTCCATTTCCATCCCTTTTTCAATAAAAAAAAAATCATATAAAATCTATTTAAAAAAAAACCTATACAGACATTATATATATAAATTTATCTAATAAAATATGCTGACCGCGACAATATCTTATTAATTTAATGTACATCATGTAGAAGAAGTAGATGAAGTAGATGAATGTATTAATACAGCCACACATAGATACATAAATACATATTTATTTACTCATATTTAATGTTGAAGGTTTTCAAGTTTCAAGTTTTATATTATAGCGATAATAAAAAATAAAAACAAAACAAAAAAATAAATAAATAAAAAATTCCATAATACATTTTGTTTATGAATGACTTTATGTTCAGCTATAAAATATAAAATATTTAATATACGGTTACATTGTAAAGAGCGAAATGTCAGAATTGTATAATAGAAAATTATATAAATTAAAGTTGTAATGCATTATGTTTCTAGTTTATAACAATAGTTTTGACCACCAAGATTAAATAACATATACTTATGCTTAAAATTAAAAGTTTAGTTATCTTCATTATAATTTATAATGCATTTAACAATTTGCAAAATCTTTTATTGGATTTTATTAATTAATTAAGTTGTTTTTGTAAATTATTCAACACGTTAACCTAAATAAATTTTATAGAATTCTAGGCGTTTTAATTAGATTAATTTGATTTATGTGAAAAAAAGACGTTTAATTTTCTTTATTTATGGATTAATATTGTAATGAATTTCATTAATAAGCAAATAATATATTTCCTTGTAATATAAATCGAGATGCTTATAAGGAGTGTTTCTCGTTGTTGTTTTTTTTTTATATATAAAAAGTCAAGACAGTCTTCATTACATCATAAAAACTAATACAATGTATGCGCTACTTACAGCTTTGGAATTTTATTTTTAAATAAAAATATTATTTCTGAGATAACTTTTCTACATATTTGCCAACACATACAAATAAAATATACCAAATTTAAGACACATTTCATGCCATGCATGTATCGAATAATAAAATTTTAAAGCTCTATATATTTCTATATCGATTTATCGATAGTTCAAATGAAATTAATGACAATCTGAGCGTTGACTTTGTGTTTTAACTAACAAACCAATGATATTCTGCTGAACTTTATAATATTTATTTTGTTAAATATTACAGCTATCATTTATCATTCAATTGAATAAATCACATTGTCACAAAAGACACATTTTATCAAAACGAATTCTTTAACACGATGGTAAACAATATTTCTACGTTTAGCTTATAGCCAATACCATATAATTTAAATTATACGGAAAAGAATAGGGTACGCCGACCATTTTTTTTCTTCTGAGATGTACGTTTGGAAGAGCATCGATTAAAATTACAAAAAATGATATTTCTTTTTTCTTTTTTTTTTTTAAGGGCTGGTGTTCCAAATACATAAATGAGTTTTTCCTAGAAATAATATTTCAAAATTGCGCCTCGAAGAAAATTAAAATTATACTAAACTAAAAGTTATTGGCAGCAACTTCACTCTAAACCGATTCCCGTCTATAAATTAAATTAATTTATTCACCGCGGTTGTTTTTCAATAGAAAACAACAAAGAACACCACCAAAAATTTGATATGTATGCAACTGTAGCGAACTTTAGTTGCGATAAAAATATTGCAAGATTGCAAACTTTAGGCTGTTTCTCTGAAAAAATAACTTATTTTAAAAATCGAAGAGTAAGTACTTTGTAATAAGTACATAGCTTTTCATAAACTAACAGAAAAATTGTTAAAAATCATTTTTTTTCCTTTTCGGCGTACCCTATTCTATTATCATCAAGAATTTTTTTTAATTAGCTGTTCGTTGGTGATATATTTTGTTTTTCTTTTATATTTTAATATCTTTTTTTTTATCTAATTAGTAATATGCGACGACTAACGCATGCTTTGAGCAAATATTTGTATAATAAAATTGAAAAAAAAAAAAAATTGTTACGATATTTAAACAGTTGACATTTAATGAATGAACACGAAAATGTGTTAAATTGTGATAGATCATAAAATGTGATATCACCGCAGATCTGCTGTTAAAGCATTTGTTACCCTTTATATTTTGCTTATTTTAGTTGAAAATGATTTTCTTAAGATTTCTTTTAAAAAAAAATATTTATCAATTTTCTTAGAATACCAGAAGAACCATTTATTTATAGATTGAAAAGCACTCAAAAATAAAAAAAATAAAAAAACTTTTAAACGAATATCCATAAAAATATTTTTTGTTAAAGTAAACAATTTATGGTAAATTATTGAGGTTAAAATTGGCATAAGTGTTTGTTTTAAGAATATTTGTGCTAGATATTTTCATTGATCAGGTTGAACCGCATTTATCAGAATGTGTACATTCGTTACGTACATTTTACACATATGAAACGAACGGACATACACAAATACATTACATCCGCATATATCTGTTAGAGGTTGAAGTTTTCAGTTCTTAAAAATAAAAAAAAAAAAATATTTACAAATAAAATTGACGAACAGTAAGTAATATATTTAGCGATACTTTCGCCCTCAAACCACTATATGACTCATTCGTTAAAATATAAATATTTCTACGTGTTACTGACTGTATGTATGTATATGCCTTTCTACTTTATGACCTCATCCAACAATTAATTTTTACCATACATACCGCACGATTCTTACCAACGATTTTTTTTTTTTTGTATATTATTTTATTGATGGTTGTGACCCATTAATATTTCGGTGTGTATTAATTTTTATGAATAAACAAAGTATACTTTCTTACTGTAGTTGTTGTTCATGTTTATGTTTTACTTTATTCACGCTTAAATGTAAACATAAGTATATTCAATATATCAGCAAGTATTAAGACTATGGGTACGATATATATATGAACGGAAATAAATTTAGGATACATTTTATTTGTATTTATTTTATTTTTTTCATCAATGCCACTGAAGTTATTTGTATTTGTGTGTGAACAAAGTAATCTGGATTTTTTTTTTGTTAATCATTAAACCATTAATGACTTGAAACAACTTTTCGTTTTGCAATAAATGGGCCACTATTAACAATTGAAAATGAACAATTGTTGGCAGATTGGATATCTATAAGAGATTATACATCGGATAAATGAATATTATACAGTTGAGTGACTTGTACCACGTGCAGCAAGCTACTTCAGTTCATGATTCATAGTTTAGTTTGTTAATATAATTTATTCGGTGTTATTTCAATTTCGAGGGATTTTTTTTTTCTTATCTGTGGTGCAATTTATTTTATTTGTATAATTAAAAAAAAAAAAAAAATACTCTCATTCAGTTTAGTATATCAGATGGTTTTTATTATTCATTTCTTCACTTAAATTGTTTTTTCTATTAATCAAGAAATTGATTATATGAATTATTTTTGCTTATAACCGAACAACCAATTTGACCTTCAAAATTTTTCATTGGATCATTAATTTCTTTTCGAATTTTTATTATACACAATCTGTTTGACATGATGATGTGATGCTGTGATGCTGTGATGCTGT
>JAABKK020001757.1:47749-64584 GCA_011634745.2 Catotricha subobsoleta
TGTGATGCTGTGATGCTGTGATGCTGTTAGAGTAATTGACGTTGTTTTATAAGAATTTTGTTTTAAAATTATAAAATTATTCAATTGCAATAAATTTAAATACAAAGTGTTCAAGAAATGTTAACAAATGTTAACAATATTGTCTATCGAATGCCTAATATAAATAAAAACCAACGTCTATTAATTTATGTTTGCAATGACATAACAGAAATATATTTCATTAATTGAACAATAATACAAAACATTCATAAATATCATAATTGGCAGCTATAATAAGTTTATTATGCGCATAATAACCTAATGGAAAATAATGTATAACATGCAATATCGTATTCAAAGTAAATTTCATCGGTTTTATTATGTTATATATATAATAGATTAATTTGAGACAAAAGGAACAAAAGGAGGAAATGACTTAACATTTTGCTAAATATATAATCTTAAGCTATTTAATTTGTTTAAATTTTCTTTATTATTATCGGTTGTTATTCAATGTGCGGTGAGTCTTAGTGTAGAGTCCTGACGTGTGTATTTTTGAATCACATACCACACTAAAGTATCCTCCATAGATTATTTCCATTTGGTGCATTCATTATACTAGGTTTACATCAGGCCTTTCAATATGGTCCCTTAGATTTCTAAATGGGGATAACTTCTAAACGGATGATCATATGGGAAAAATACTTATGAGTGACCCCAAATTATTTTTGATGGTGCAACTTTTCTTCATACAATTAACACCCCTAAAACTATCCCCAAAAAAATTGAGTACAAAAAAATAATTGAAAAAAATAAGTTGAGATCACTCATAAGTATTTTTCCCATATGATCATCTGTTTAGAAGTTATCCCCAATTACAAATTTAAGAGACCATATTTAAGGGCCTAATGTAAACCTAGTGTTAGATCTGGTTATACAATTTTGTATTTTCCGAATTTTTAATTGATCTTCATTGTTATTACATCATCTTGTTTTTAGTTTTTCGCAGTAAATTACCCAACATATCTGTATCAACTATGTAATGTTCCAAAGAGCTACGCATTCATTTAAAAAAAAAAATCTAGCATACTATGTGACACAGACATGTTTCTCAAAAATTCTTCAGATTAAGGTTTCCTTTCATACACCTTTCATTTGGAAAAGTTTAACGTTTTATATAAATTATAATTGCCGATAAAATGCTGGTCTATAGTTTCCAAGTTTTGGGTGCCATCTCTAATATTAACAAAATTTATAATTATTACATTTGTAATAAATTCGATTGAATTTGTTATTATTATATGATAAATGTTGTATTGTTTGGAAAAATAAAAACATTCTTCAATTTATTTTATTTATCATTCATTTATTGTCGACGTTTCGGAATCACGTTCCATTATTAAGACTATTTATTTTTCTTATTTTAATTTGATAAAATGTGATTATTACATAAATATATAGTCCAAAATACAGTCAAATAAATGAATTAAATTGAATGAAAATAAAATAAACTTTGAATGAAAACGCAACTAGGCAAAATGAATGAATTGAATACGATATAAACTAAAATAAAATAATAGACAACTTCTTATCAACTTCCTTGACGCAATTTTACTAAGAATATACTATTTCAATATCAAATAAATTATCATCAAATCAATGCTTTTAATAAAATAAGAAATATATGTAATGTGTGTGTGTTTCGATTAAAATTTTATTTCTCAATTATTTACTGATTGAAATAAAATAAAATAAAAACCTATTGATATAAATTAATATCGATTAGGTATACCTTACATGTTCTCAATGAAATGATAATTGAAAAAATTAAAAAAAAATGAATTGCATTAAGTATAACTTAGTTTAATATTTTATTAAAATAAATAATGCAGTAAAGAGTCATGCATGTACTTTGTAAATAACATACAGTCTAATAAATATGAATGATAAACATAATAAAAAATGTACACGAAATAAAGAAAAAAAAACAAAACCATATGGTTGGTATTGAATTTATGGTTTACTTGTACTTCCCTATTAATAATTGATGATGCAGCTATGCATGTGATGACGTATGTATCGTTGGTATAGCCTATAAAATACAATAAAACTGAGAATTATGATTAACAAAATATTTATTTATTTATGTATTATAGAAAATTAATGCCACAAATGATGAGTGAAACACTAAAACCAATTCATGTATATTTAATTCTATGCAAAAATGACTGATCGGAAATTTAAATTTTGATTTATTAGAAATTTATGGCACACAATGTAATACGTCTTTCGTCTTTCCCTCTGTAAATATTTAATAAAGCATAATTAATGCTTATTGTTTTATTTAAAAAAAAAAAAAACGCCTTCTGCTTCTGTTTCTACTTTTTCAATAATATAGACTTAACGGTAAATATCTAGTTTTTATTTGATATTTATCAGATGCAACAAGGTCACGGTCATACCTTGTACTGAAATGTGAATATAGCTGTTGGTCGGTAATCTAAATTTTCGAAAACGGTCATCTGCTTTTCTATTTGATTTTTATTTATTACGCCTTAAAATAAATAACAAAAAAAAAAATATTTAAAAAAAGAGTTAATTTTTGTAAGCGGTAAAACCAAAACAGCAGAGAACTGTTGTAAATTTAATCTATGCCAAATTTCTGATTTATTTATTTTTTTAAGCTGTTATTGTTTTGTTGTGGGTTGTTACATAACAATGTAAGTATAATATAATAAATTATGGACGTTCAATCTTTTGAAATTTATTGATAAGTCGATGGATTGTAGAACAAAAGAATCTAATATGACAATAGAAGCCGCATTGAATTAGAATTGAGAGTGAGTGAAAAAAAAAAAGTTGTCATTAAACATTCAAGAGTTTGATTAGTTTTTCAAACATAATAAAACGCCCCATAATCCCGCATCATATTTTATGTGTAGGAGTTGCCATATAGTCAAAATAAATTATTTATTAAGGTCATTTTTTATACCTTTTATTGTATTCTGTTTTTTTTTTTTTTTATTCAGTTTGTTGTACTTGTTGTAGTCATTAGAAATTAATAAATAATGATTACCGCCCGCGTGATATTTTGGTGAACATATTTGATACCTGTATTCCTGTATATGAAAGTTCCACATTCACAAATAGGATTTCTTTTCACTTTTATTGTTCTTGTAATTTCTTGGTTTAGAATTACTATTTTATGCATACTTTATTAAAAGCTCGATTAAATGTTTCATAAGGTAGATTTTCCATCATCGATAAAACGATAATAAGTAATATTATCTGAAAAGAAGTCAATAAGATATGAAGCAGAGTTATTTAGTTCATATAATGGCATTAGGAGAACTATTGACGTGGACTTTCATAAAATATAAAAATATAATTTTGTTTCAGAGGCGGCAATCAATATTATGACATTTACTATAGGATAGATTTATCATTATCACAAATTAATAATATTTGTTAGACATTAAGCGCCAAGCCAACTGATTTTTCAAATAAAATCATATTAATTTATTTATTAAATGACATTGGTATTGGTCGTCGTTAGCAAATGCGATAAGAATTTTTATCCAATTCAAAACATTTTGAGGCTTTTGGGTGAATCATTTGGACATGATTTATCTATTTTTTGAAGTTAAAACGTTGATTGATATTCATTTTCAATTTTGATAACATGGAAAACCGCATGTGATATTTTGATTATTCAAGTATCGCATGATGAAGCACTTAAATAATGATATACTTAAAGTTTTAGAGCTTACAGTTATAAAATGAAGTGCACTTAAGATTTCAACTATTGTTCTTATGAAATGAAAAAAGTCAATGATTAAAAAAAAAAACAATAACAATAAAATAATTTATGATATTAAATGAGTTTAGATTATAATTTAATAGCTTTCATTCAAGATCTTAGATCATATTATTGTTTTTAAAATACAGAACACCTAGACAACTATGCGAATGAGATATTTTAGGTTGTACCTTTTATTCGGAAACAGCAGTTGCCATATGACAGGATATGCCACTCCGAAGCAATCGTTTTTCAGAAAAAAAAATTCACACAGACCGGCCTGACACAGCCAACTCGCCTCTATGAGTGATCCTCAAAAGGAGGTTTCACTTATTTAAATTTTAAACTTCTATTCATTCGTTCATTTATAGAGAGGTTAGTTTTCTAAACAAAAATTTACTAATACACGTTATACTACATGAAGATATATAATGTTAAAAATACACATATTTATAGATACTTTAAAAAATCAAATTAAATTTAGAAACATCTCACCTAACATCAATTAACACCTTTGTATAAGTTGTTATGAAATTTCGCAAAGTTAATTACTAGATATTTGGTGAAATGAATTAAAAATACAAGCAAAAGATGATCTAATCGATTTGTGTAACTTTCCACACTTCTTTAGAAATTCCATCACACGTTTTAACCATAATCTGTCGTTCAATAAATACATAAAATACGTGATGATGATTTATAAACTTTTATAAACTAATAACAAAACAAAAACTTCCGCTTCTCGATGATATAACAAATGAAATTCCTTTATTTTCCATTCAAGACCGCCAACATTATTTGAATGAATGAAAGTAAGCATAGCATAGATATTTCTTTCTTCTATCAAATCTTTTTTATACAATTTCAATTAATAAAAAATTAAATACGATATTTTTTCTCTTTAGAAAAAAAAAAAATGTCTTATAGTAAAATATAGTCGACTAAGCTTTGTAATTCCATATGACTACAATCATTTTTGCCTTGCGTGAACAAAATCATTACATGACATGTCAATAACACACAGTAACCATCCAAGGCGACACAATATATTATAAATAAAGGTAAACAAGCGAGTTAAGTGGGTTCAATCAAATTTATAGGCAATTTTGAATATTACAATATTTCACTTCTATTTTTTTTTTTTTTTTGACTGATTCCTGAAATATATGTGTATAATATATATATTCCAACTGGTAAACAACAAACAGCTTATCCAAACATTATACATAACAATATACAACAAGAGTACAACAATACAACAATATATTATATATTAACTAAAAACTTTTCTAATTTGTTTTTATTTTTTTGTAATATAGTTTTAACGATATTTATGTACCTATATTGAATATTGGCTATGATATGAATAACTATTTATTGAGCTATAAGTATATGATTATTTATAGTTTAACTTACACTTTACCCAAACATTACCAATGACTATTAAATAATATTATAATGAAATGAAAAATATATTGCCGTTGGGTAGGTCGTTTCGGGTCGTATTATGTCGCGTGATTTTGTAAAATTACAAAACAAAAAAAAAGAAGAAAAAAAGAGGCGAATAATGTTGGCCACCAGCACAATATACAAATAAATTTATGAATGTTGATTTAATTGAGGTAGTTAATGTTGCCGCGAAATGTCTTTCATAAATTGTGTGGTCTATTTTTGATAAGATTACACCAACCCAATAAGTAAATTATTCGTAGGCTACGTCATAATTGTTTATAAACTTATATATACAATTATACATATTACATTAATGTAATTATAATATAACATATATTATATATGTTGTTGTTAGATACAGACTAAATATAAAATTTTATGCTGCGTCATAATTTTATAAAAAGAATACAATAATAACTATAGTTATTATTTTAAATAATAGATTCAATGGTTTTTAAATAATTTCGGTACTTAATTATAATTTGCGAACAAAAAAATAACAGAAATTTCAAACAATTTACTTTAAGAAATTTGTGTTTTTTTTTCTTCTCTCTATTGAACGTTTTGTATATTAAATATTACGTGTTAATATCACCGGAAGTAAAATCAAAAACATTTTTTTAATAGCAGATTAAAACGAGATCGATTTAGAGTAGACGTGTTGTACTATTTTTCATAACTGAATAAATTCGCACTTTTACACACACAGAGAGATTTAAACAGTATATAGCATAAAATGAAAACGTTGTATAAATTGTTTACAGAATATTTAATTGGCATGCAAACAAAGTAAGTTTGCTTGTAGATAGATTGTATTCCTGCATGTGCATAGTAAATTTTATAGTATAAACTATAGTTGCGTTGCGGTTAATCTTTATTACTAATAATTTATATTTAACTCTTTTTATTTCATTGCGTAATTTCAGTGGTTATGTATTTGATCAATTGTTTATTCTTGAAGTTTATTGAAGTCAATATTTAAAGAGACATGCGAATGTACTTCAATATAGCTAGAGATTAATTAAGAATTGCATTTATGTAAGTTCTTCAACCTTTATGGTTACATTATACCGTAAATATAGGGTGTACCGTGTAGTCCAAGAAAATTAGTAAAAATAAATATAATTTTATTGTTATTTTTTTATTTATGTACATTAACATTACATATACATAAAAATACATTTTAAATTCGTTAAGTAATTAATTATTTTAAATTTTAAATAACGATAATAAATTTTATTATTAGAACACGATAGAAATAGATGTATTAAATAAATGAATAAAAATATTTATTAGATATTATAACATGCACCATATGTTTGTTTATATATATATTGAGAATAAAAAGAAACCGTTGGAATAAACGATTTGTCATCTTTGTCATAAGAGCAATATGAGAGCTGTTAACCCAAATAACTCCACTCGAGTCAACTATGAAGTCACCAAAATCGAACGAAAGCAATAATTTGAGTAGACTTTGAGAGTTTCTTCTATAAAATCCAAATCTAAATCCAAATCGTTGCATTTTTTTTTTACATATATCGACAGTATAAGGGTAAATCCATCTATCGTACTTTAGTATTTTTTTTATATTAAGCTTTTGACGTTTACGAATTTGTGCGGCAAAAGTACGATAGACGAATTTACCTCTTATATATTAAAAAAAAACTAGAAACTAATAATACTATATATTGGTATGCACTGCATGATTGTCATTACATCAATCAACATTTGGGATTCAATAAATAATTGAATACGTGTACCTATATGAATTTGAAGAAAAAAAATGCGAATGAAACCTTTTGCAGATTTCAAGAAAATAACTTTTGTTTTGTCTTAGAACTTTGTTGTCAATAACATTTAAATTTAACATAATACCGAAAAAAAACAAACAACTGCTGAAAAATTGCGAATTATAATGGAATTATAATTGAAAGATAATGATCACAAATTGAATAATAATAATAATAAAAATAAAAAATGTGTAAAAAATTATTTCTTGAAATTTTTCTACTTGGTATTGTTGTCTATTCTATTACAATTATAATAAATTGGTTAAGCAAATACGCATTATTTACAATTTTAGTTTTATAAAAACAAAAACAAAAAATCAATTGTTTTTAATATTATCTACAGAGAATTATCGTAATATGTATTTTGTTTGCTTAGTCAAATACAATTCATAAAAACTGAAACGCTTTATTATCTTCCCAAATATCTACAATCAACATAAATACCTCTCTGAGCTCTAATTCTATACCCCAAATATAATAATAGAGGTAACAGCAAACGTCGTGTGACATATCGCAATATTTTACTTGTAATCCTTTGCGTGTTAATTTTTTGTTTAGCAATAATATGAAAAATAAAAAAAAAATAAAAAGAATGTTATTATAAAATAAATTTGCACAGCTGCTTGTTGATATTATTTGAAATACATAAAATATTTACCTATGGAGATACCCGAGTCATATAAAAAAAACCATTTTATTAATTACCTTCTCGCTACTCTACATTCACTTTATGCATATGTAATTCATTTAGTCCCCATTTTAATGTAGAACTAACGGCACATAGCAATTCATTTATTGTTTATATTAATAACGTGGTCAAGGTTACTGTACTGCACCATATATCAATATGATTGATTTCTTTTTTCTTTTTTTTTTGTAAATATAAATGTGACCACCTACTTATAAGACGTTTACAAGAAATAAAAAATGTTTTAGCTTATATTTATTTATTTATTTATTTATTTATTTATTTATTTATTTATTTATTTATTTATTTATTTATTTATCAAAACCATCGTAATTCCATGTAATGCCAAAGCTCATGTTGCTGAAAGAAGAAGAGACACATGCGATATAAATTTTATTATATTTTTATTATTTCATGTAATTGTAATTAAATTACAAAATTTAATATAAATATAAAATTATATATTTTGTGTTGTCATTTTGTTACATTTTCGTTTTTTTTTTCGTATTATGCATAAGTACTTATTTATTTATTACTTAAAATTTAATATATATAGCTTATCGTCTATCGCTATATGATAATCACATATTTTCACTAAATATTAACTATATGCACACTAGAGGATAATTATACCTTATGATAATCATATGTATGATTATTATCTATTGTGTGTATAATAGGCATCCAGGCGTGTGCGTTTGTAGAAGGCCATTATTAGTATATAAAATACTATAATTTAAGAGAACTCTGACAACTAGTATAGTATTAATTAAAAAAAAAAAACAAAAAAATTAAGATTCTTTAAGAAAATTTGTCAATATAATTCTCATTATTTAAATTTGAATTTAAAATTATTGCGTATATTATTACGATTACGTCCATGATACTAGCCACAATACAATATATATAGAGATATAAAGTATTTTTTCATATAATTATTGTTAATTTATTTTCTTATTACAATCTTTAAGTTTTAAAGCGTATGCTAAAATTATAATTTTTTCTGAATTTGTAATTCTAAAATACAAGATTCAACAAATTTTATTTACTTTTGTATAAAGATTTCAAAATTAGGTTTAAATGCAAATAGTATTTCTATTAACTTTTACAATTACATGAGATTTTTCTTTGTCGCAAATAGAAAAAATCAACTGTATAATCATGTTTTAAGAACCGATAAAATTGTTAAGTGAAAAGTTGAAAAATTAAAATATATTCAATGATTTTAAAAATTAAAATGTAAAAAGTAAGGATAACCACATGATTTTATATTTATGCCAGTTTCAATTAACTAAAAATTCTGTATATGATTCGCTTTAAGTTTACTAAATATACTTTTCGCTATTATGTATATTAGTCAATTAATGCATCTTGTTGAAGATGGTTTGGTTATCCTTCCCCCAGATACTTGTCATTTTTCGGTTACACTTTCTATCAATCAAGTTCATAACAGCAACCACATATAAGATTGATAAGATTGATTAATAAACGTATAAAATGTCCGTTCTCATCAATTCCATACAACATTTTGAAAAATAATCAGCACTAAATTCAAATCACTATAAATCACTATTTTCTTTTAGCCTTTCCGAATTCGAGAAGGAAAAACTGTTGAATTATGGATATAGTTTTATAATAGAATTAGAAGCACAACATATATTAAATTATTCAAAAACTACCGCATCGAAACCAACAAATAAAAAATTTATACCAAAAGGGTTTTTTTTTTTTGTTTTCATCGGAGCTAGACTGTATCAAAGTAACATTTTAGCCATTAGAATTTTAAATGAAAATGTGAAAGATAATTAAAAGTATATACCGAAATATACCCATAATCATAGTAAGTGTGAATAGCAATTATTATAAATACATTTACAATCAAAAGCTAAAAAAAAGAATCACCACAACACTCCGTTTAACATGGTTTGAATAAAATATCGAATAATAACACCTGTAACATTTATCGTTACCATATAATTATCGTTAAATATTCATTCATTAAACAAAGACAATTTTGTGATAGATAATCAATGTTGTATATTGTATATAGTTGTGAGCTTAGGGTGTGTATGATTATATTTTTAGTAGTTTACTTAAGCCTTAAATTACATTTAAATATATGTTTGTTTATGTAGAAAAGGAAATGGGGGGGGTTATTAACTTTATTTAATTGAAAATGAACTCGTTATGTAAACTTTATTAGATACATTTTCCAATATAATAAAGTAATTAAAATAAATGTTAATAAATTTTTTATACGTATTTTTTTCAGAACTTCAGAACGTTATACAAAAGTTTTGTGGCAAGATGTTCGTGTTGGAGATTTGGTGCATTTATCAAATAATGAAACAGTTCCTGCTGATATTCTTTTATTAAGATCAAGTAATTCACATGGTGTGTGCTATATAGATACCTGTGATTTAGATGGAGAAACAAATTTAAAAAGTCGAGAGGTATTAATTACATAATGATTAATGAAAATAATATCAATACATTTACTTAAATTGAATTTTGATTTTTAATTAAAGGTGGTTAGAGGATTTTCGGAAAAACAACAATTATTCAGTCCCAGTAAATTTACTAGTCGCGTTGAAGTTGACACACCGTCAACTAAAATCTATAGGTTTCATGGCGCATTAATACATTCGTCAGGAGAACGAGTGCCTGTTTCAACAGAAAGTTTATTACTTCGAGAAAGTCGATTGAAGGTAGATAGAATTACGAATTTTAAAAATAGCAATTAACAATGAATAAGTTGATTAAATATGAGTTAATATAATTTTAACATCTTTTTATTTTGTAGAATACTGATTTTGTCGAAGGATTAGTTGTGTATGCTGGCCATGAAACAAAGGCTATGCTCAATAACAGTGGTCCACGGTACAAACGATCTCAATTAGAACAGCAGATGAATTGTGATATAATTTGGTACAATTTTTGGATACACATAAATTATTCGAAATTTAATTTTGTTGTTGATTTTTTTTTTTAATTTAATTATTATAGGTGCGTTTTTATACTCTTAATTCTATGCGCAATTGGAGCAATTGGTTGCAAACTGTGGTTAAGTTCTTTTGAAGGAAAGTCCGTTTATTTTTTGCCAATTGAAAATGATTCCAATATTGAAACATTGCTTACATTTTGGACATATATTATTATTTTACAAGTATGTTGATTTTTTTCATATCGTTAATCCTTCTAGAAATAAAAGAAGGGAAAATAATAATAATAAAAAATTCTTTAATTATTTAGGTTATGATTCCCTTATCACTTTATGTTACAATTGAATTATGCAAGATTCTGCAGGTTTTTCACATACATAATAATACAGACCTTTTTGATATCGAAACCAATAAACGAACAGAGTGTAGAGCTATGAATATTACTGAAGAATTAGGACAGGTATTTATTATTTAACCACGAATTTATTTACATTCTGAATACCGAGAAGAAAACTTAACAAAGAAAATTTCTTTCGAATAGATTCAACACATATTTTCTGATAAGACTGGAACTCTAACCGAAAACAAAATGTTATTTCGTAAATGCACAATAAATGGTGTTGATTATAATCATACGTCATCTGAATTAGAAGATGCTTATTCAAAACCTGGGTCACCAGCACCACCAATAATAATAAATACAAAGTTATCCGAAGATATGTGTCAAACACGTACAGGTCAAACATATACGCAGCAAGCACAAATTATTCAAGAATTTTTTCTTGTTTTATCAATTTGTAATACCGTCGTTGTCAGTGCTACGCCACACAGAGATCTTATGAACGCCAGCGGAATGATAGAATCACAAGATGAGTTTGGTTTTAAAAATAATAAACCAAATGAAAGTAATGGTCAAAATCATATTGGAAGTAATAATTTAAGTGTTGGAGGAGGTAATTTTCAATGAATTGAATATGTTTAGAATAGCTTTATGTAATTATTTTCTTTTCTTTTAGATAAATATACAAGACTAACCGAATCCAGATCAATTACACCATCTCCTCCCCCAAATCCCCCAAATTCATTAAGTATTAAACAAACACATATTCCATCACTATCACCAATTAATAGTTCAGCCGAATCTACACCAACATCTGACAGTCCACCGATGAAAGTAAAAACAAATAATATGAACCTTTCGCCCAGTTTACGTGCAAAATCAATACTCACATCTAAAATCACAATACTGACATCTATTTTAAATAACAAAGCACACAATAAACGTTTATCATTAAAATTGAAGTACGTATATTTTGTATGACTTTTTTGAATTCAAAAGTTTTATATTAATTATTATTTTCTTTGAAGAAATAGCACTTCGCGACCAGAAATATCAGTAACGGATGGTCGGCCAATATATGAAGCTGAAAGCCCTGATGAACTAGCGCTTGTGAATGCAGCTTTTAGTTATGATTGCTGTTTAGTTAATAGAAGTCCAAATCATATACTCGTGAATGCTGTTGGACGTGGTGTTGTTGAATATGAACTGCTAAAAGTTTTGCCATTTGATTCGAGTCGAAAGTGCATGTCAGTGGTTGTAAGAGAAACGGGAACGCAAGATGTTATATTATACACAAAAGGAGCAGATAGTTCAATTATGTCAATATTATCACCGTGTGCTGCAGATTCAGAAGAAGCAAATCTTCGGGAGCAGACACAACAACAATTAGATTTATATGCACGTCAAGGATTACGTGTTTTGGTTATGGCTAAACGTATTTTAAATCCAATTGAATTTACCGACTGGTGGACTAAACATCAAGATATTGAAATGTCTATTGAAAATCGTGAGAAAAGAATTCGTGAATCCTTTTCATATTTAGAAACTAATTTAAAATTGCTGGGTGCTACTGGAATTGAGGATAGGCTACAAGAAGGTGTACCTGAAACTATTGTTGCTTTACGAGCTGCCGGCATCGCTATATGGGTGTTAACGGGTGATAAGCCTGAAACAGCTATTAACGTTGCCTATTCAGCTAAATTGTTTCAGCCTCATATGGAGTTACTCAGGTATTTATATAAAATTAACAGAAACATTATTTTAAATATTATATATATAATAAAAAAATATTGATTATAGACTAACAGCAAGATCACGAGATACAGCTGAATCGTGTATTTCCTTTTTTCTATCTGAAATCGAAAATCAAGCAATTGGCATAAATCCAGTTAAAACTCGAGCATTAGTTGTTGATGGTAAAACATTAACTTTTATTTTGGACTTAAGGTAATTTCTTTAAATTTAAAATTTATTAAAAACATTTCATTTAAAATTAATATTTTCTAGGTCAAACTTAACAAAGCCATTTTTAAAATTAACTCAATATTGTGCGTGTGTTTTGTGTTGTCGTTCAACCCCCTTACAAAAAGCATATCTAGTAAAAATTGTTAAAGAAGAATTACACCTTAGTACACTAGCAATTGGTGACGGTGCTAATGATGTATCTATGATTCAAATGGCAGATGTTGGAGTCGGAATTTCAGGACAAGAAGGAATGCAGGCAGTTATGGCATCTGATTTTACATTGTCCAGATTTAAATTTTTAGAAAAACTTTTACTTACACACGGTTTTTGGTCATATGATCGATTGGCCAGAATGATTCTGTATTTTTTCTATAAAAATGCGGTAAGAATAAATAATATAAAGAAATGAAATATTTTTAAAACACTAAAATGACTTTTTAATTGTATTTCTTTATTTCAGGCATTTGTCTTTTTAATATTTTGGTATCAATTATATTGTGGGTTTTCTGCTGCAGTTATGATTGATCAAATGTATTTAATGTTATATAATTTACTCTTTACGTCACTGCCACCAATTGTAATTGGAGTGTATGATAAAACAGTTACGGAGGACTTACTTTTTAGAAAACCTTATTTATATCAATATGTAAGTCCAAAACCAAATATATATATATTATATATGATTCTAATAATTATATATGTAATAATTTATTGATTTATTTCTTAAATATTTGCAGAGTCGCTTAGGTGTTGCTTATAAACCACATTCATTTTGGATTAATATGCTAGATTCGTTATATCAAAGTTTAGTAATGTTTTTTGTGGCCGAAGCAGCATATTCAGATTCTGATGTTGGTATTTGGGAATTCGGAACTACAATCACAACTTCATGTCTTATAACAATGTTGGTACATGGTGCAATTGAAATTAAATCATGGGTAATTATTTGTTATTTCGTATCAAATGACTAAAAATTTTAATCAAAATAATTATTTATCTAATTTTCAGACAATACTTCATATTTTATCCCTAGTTTTTAGCTTAGCATCGTATTATGCATTCGCAATAATATACAATTCAGTTTGTGTAAATTGTTTTGGTTCATCAATGTATTGGGTAATATTTGTATGTTTGGCTTCGCCGGTTCATTGGCTTATTATAATACTGACGGTTGTCGTCAGTGTCTTACCAAGGTAAATTCAATAGTTTAACTCAATTGTAGAAAAATAATATTAATCTAGAGCTTATTTTTTTTTTTTTTTTAATTACCTATTTAGATTTATAATCCGTGTGGCTGAAACATCTTTATGGCCAGATGATATAACACGTGAAAGTTTAATGAATAAAGAAGAAATACCAACTAATGATGATTTATTGGTTGCATGGTCAAGATCAACATCTGCGTCATCTATTTATAGGTTTGTAAAATAATTGTTTGTTTTTTTTAATTTCTCTCAATAAAAACGATTATAAATAATTATATAGAACCGTTGACCATGGTCCTAAGCAACAATTTGTAGCAACGATTGGCTGATGAAAAAGTGCTTTACTAAAAAATAGGAAAATATTCAAGTCGTTTTTCGCCAATTTTTTTTTTTTTTTATAAAATTTATTTTAACTTCGAATGAAAAAAGACAAATCTTAAAAATTTGATACAATTTTAACAATCCAACTTTATCAATTTGTAATATTTAATTTGTATTCTATTTAATTCTAATAATATTTGAATGTTTATACGCTTTTGATATATTTTTCAATTTAAATTTATCTAATAATTATTTTGTTACTTGTAAGGAAATAAATTATGATTGGAAATTTGTTGTTTTCAGTTATTTGTTATCTTGTTATGTTTTTATCTTGTTATCTTTGATTTATTATAAAAAAAAATTGAAAAATTTCGGAAATGAAAATATTAAAAGCAAAAAAAAGTTTATTAAAAATGAAAATGTTCTTCCATTAATTTTCATGAAAATTAGAATTCTGTTCTTATCAAGTAATTTTTGTGAAATTAAGAAACTGTTGCGTTCATGGAAAATAACTGTACAAAATTATCGATCATTTTCTGTTTCGGCAGTATTTAATTATTCAACAATTTTTTATATTTTGCTTTATTAATATTATTGTTTTTGTCCAATTGTTTCTCAAGAAATTAATTAATTAATTAGTTTAGTAGTAAAAATAAAATGCAATGTTTTGATCGTTTTTGTATATTATTAAAACGAAAACCTATTCGATTTCAATAAGGCTATCATTACGACATTGTCTTTTTAAATATGTCTTACTTACATATTTTCAATGTATTATAATTTTTATTTATAACTTGACCTTAAATTAATTTAAGAAAAATATGCGAAAAACGACATTAATGTGTGCTGAATATGCTTTCAATTTATAATATTATTAAAAAAATAAGACTTAAAAATAAATGAAAATGATAATATCATTATAGCAATTAATTATTTAAATTAAAAAATAAACAAAAAAAATAAAATAAAAATAAAAATAAAAATCAAATTGTGGCCTTAGACATCCTTCATATATAATAAAGATATCTCTATATTTATTAAATTGAGTAGCTATAAAATATAGATTAAAATACTTAAGAGTATATTCTTTACCTATTTTGTATAAATTAAGATAATTAAGAAAAAAAATCAAAAAAAGTAAAAATACATATTTAGTTCTTATACAAAAAAAAAAAAAATCGCTTAAAATCTAGACATAATTAATTATAGGATAATATTAAAATTTATAATTAAATAACAAAATAATTACGAATACTAATTATAATGGCTGTGAATTAGAAAAAAAAAATATTAAATCAAATAATTAATAAATATAAAAGCGTGCATGGCTAATAACTAAATACAAATAAATGACAGTAAAAAGAATCAGATATTGTAGATTTCTAAGCAAATCAAATGACAACAGTTTGGTAACTAATATTTAAATTAACTTGCGTCAAAAGTGTTGTTTCAAATAAAATTCATTTGTTATTAGCCAATATATATATTAGCATTGATATGATAATAATTATTATTTAAAAGATTTATATAGAAATTATATAATAATGAAAGGTGTGAAAATGTTATAGAAGAATTGAACAGTTCAATATTAAAACAATAGTTATGTTTGCGTGTTATATTTCATAAGATCACATTTATAGATAATTTAATGAATAATTTATATGCGTGAGCTAAATGCATAAGCTAATTAATTCTATATCTAAATGGTAAATTCATTTTGTTTAAATGAAATCAATTTAGTAATTTTTTTCAACGATATTACTATTAGGGTAGTATGGATCACTCACCTCTCGACATAATCTCTGGTGAATATTCTGTTTGCTTGTAATTTAATTTGATGTGATTACTCATGTGCACTGAAAAACACTATAATAGTAATATAATCTCATGAGAATAAATTACTAAACAAAGTAAAGTTTGGATGAAAATTTCGAAAATTTATAGTTATACTATAGTGGACAATCTACATACTTAGATTTCATGATTGAGACTTTATGTATACAAAGCCAATTTAAAATCTTTGTTTTCTTCAAACTATAGATTCTGGGTGTTTATTTTCCAAAAATTATTATTAAAAAAAAAGTTTTTATACTTATCAAAATTGACATTTTACATGTGATTGCTATCAGCTATTAATTATCATATACCACAACACAAAGTAATGAATATTACATGCACTCTCATGGTCATCATACCAGTTTTTGTATTCCTTTTTTATACATAAAAATTTTGCAAACCTTTTTACATTAATTAGTAATGGTTATTTCTGTCATTCTTGATTCAGTGTTGATTTTTTTTTTTTGCATATATTTATTGATATTTCTTACATTAAAATCCTGCATTTATAAATT
>JAABKK020001758.1:0-29483 GCA_011634745.2 Catotricha subobsoleta
TATATTTTCGACTTAGAATGACCCCAAGAACACGCCCCAGAAGTTTGTACCTTTTGTTATGAGACACCCTGTATATTATATATTAGGGTGACAACTTTTTGGAAAAAAAGTTTAAAATTTTCAAAGTATTTGTTGTTCGCTTAGTTTCTCATGGCGAAAAAACACTACACACTGAATTTCAGCTCGGTTGTAGTATGGGAATAGCCACACTGAAACTAAATGAACAACAAGCATCTCAAAAGTTCGAATGTTCAAATAAAAAAAAAAAAAATGTCACTCTATTGTACTATAATATTTAACTTAAACCACAAAAGCCAACGTAAATACTAGCTGGCAGATACAAACATCGATATAATTCACAACTAATTCACAACTTTAGAATTAAATGGTTTTATATTTCGCGTATAAAAGGTAGAAATGGAAATTTTAATTCTGGCTAAAAGATTATATATTAAGACTGACATATTATAGAAATAAGGTGTTGTTATAATCTACTTTTAAAGTTTATGAGATATATTAGACAAATACTTGTTACCACAATTTTGAATCTTCTCTGAGCATCATCGAGAAGTTTAGTAGAGATTTAGGTGATAAATGATTTTTTAATAATGAACACAGAGTTAGCGTCAGCTCTTCTGACGCTTTAAGCAAATCAATAACTATGCTTCAACTAAGTGTTTTAAAATAGGTTTCTTTGTAGTTTGAATACAAATTCGTTTGGTATTTTTTTAATTATTTTTTTTGTTTTTTTAATTGAAATTTTTTGTTTATCAATTTTTTTTTTCTTAATTTAAGAGTAGCAATTAATTTCATTCGTTCATAAGAATATCGATTTTAAAATGAGTTCGATTAACTCGGGAACTACAACTCACCCACAAAAAATAGGTGGCATAAACATAAAAACTCGGTGAAAGACATTTCTCGAGTTTAGTTAATATGAAAATTAAGTATGTTCCTTTCTTGCCTTATTATTACGTTTTCTTTTTAAAGTGGGTTAACCGTTTTTGAAGTTAAATCATGGATGATGTATGTACTCGTATAATGTATATATTATCGCCATGATTACAAATTAAAAAAGCTATATGAAAGAATCTTTTTTTTTTTTATAAAATTCATTGTGTTTTATCTACCTACCTACGTAGAACATCGCCTACTATCAAACTTTTCATACTTTATAATTGATATTAGAACGTGGGTACAGGATTTCCGCTAAATACGTTTTTTTATGGTTTTTTTTTTTTTATATATATTGGAAGGCGTTTTAAAGAGGTGGTCTATTCAAAATATATTTCTCAAATTTTATGCAGAACATTTTAATAATATATAAGAAAAGCAGGTATATAATAACGAAAAACCTAATATCCAATAGCCTCTCTAATAAGCTTATGAATTTGTAATTGAGATATGCTTATTTATTTATTAGTACACATTCGTGCTTTAAAACACTGATAATTTTTCAAAAAAGTTTTATTTTTGAATTATTAATACTATACCATAAGCACGTACATGAATATAAAGCACATGATTAATTGCAGAAATGTTTTTAGTGAAAGTTTTAAATAAGAAATCTATTTTGGAAAATATATAAAATCTAATGGCGGATAATAATTATTTCATGATACATACAATACATATATATATAGATTTTCGCATTTATCCTCATCTTCCACTAAGCTCTGCTATCACAATTAGTTAAATCTTTCCAAAATAATAAATTAAAATAAATTGACCTAGAATCTGTAAAACATAAATTTACTCTAGCTAAAAATTATATTCTAACCATTAACAAGCTTTCTTTATAAACCTGTTTCCAATATAATGTGTGATTATCGGTATTAAACTACAAATACGACCATTCGAACATGTAATTTATGAAAATCCATAATTTTTTTTTTTAATGCTCTCCACGTACGGCATTTATGTATTTACAGGCACAGCCATTAATATATATAATAATATAATATATATATATATATAAAATCTATAAGATATTACGTTGTTGTCTTTACCATCGTTTTCATTGTAAATTATCGTTGTGTCGTTATTTTCATTACTACTTAATGCTAGATAGCGATACTGAGATGCGCGTTTATTTATGTTTTTTTTTTTTTTATTCTTCTAAAATGCTGTTGACATTCTTGACCATGACATAAAATTGTTGAATTGAAACTATTTTTTATTACTTTGTTTTTTGTTTATTTTCTATAAAGAAAACTTGTAGTGTTGTCTCTTTTATTTCCTGAATTTGAGTATAATTTTTATTAATTCTTTTAATAAGTGCGAAAAACCTGCGTCTGTGACGCCAGCCTGACAATATTGTCAGGCTGACTATTGGACATATGGAGTGTTTAGAAGATGTGGTGGGTATCCTAAAAGTACTGTCAGGCTATGTCAGACTACCCTCTTTTAGGAGAAAATATTGTCAGGCTGGCGTCACATATTCATCAGCCTGCTAAAATAAAAAAAAATGTCAGGCTGGCGTCTCATTTTCTCCAGCCTTTCCCCAATGAAGGCTACCAGATATAGCTTGACAATATTGTTAAGTTGGCCAACGTTTTCTATAAACTCATCAATACCACAATGAACAGCCTGACAAGGATATTGGGTGTAATTTAAAAATTAAATATTGTCAGGCTGGCGTCGCATGTTCCCCAGCCTGACCATATTTTCTCCTAAAAGGGGGTAGCCTGACATAGCCTGACAGTACTTTTAGGATACTCACCACATCCTCTAAACACTCCATTTATCCAATATACAGCCTGAAAATATTGTCAGGCTGGCTTTACAGACGCGAAAAACCTTCATCTTTTAAACAAAAATTTAATACAAAAATTTATCTCAACAGAAGAGAAAGGAAACATTTTCTTAAAGACATCAGAAATGTCATGAAAATTCATTTTATATTTACTTATGTTTGCGATTCAAGTGCTAGTTAGGATGCAGGGTTTGATAAGCAATAGCATAGAATTTAAATTCACACATACATATATTTTCTGGAGAATAAAATTCTGATCTATTTTACTTCATTTTTGAGAAATTTGAAAATTTTTGAAAAAAATCAAGTATTGGTTTGATAAATTTTTTTTTTGTTTGTTTTTTTTCTATTTTTTTTTTTCTTTTTTCCTCCCTCTTTTTTCTTACAAAAATGAAGTCGTGTACCAATTAATTGGCAGCTTGTTTTTCAAAAATTTAAAAAATTTCCATAAAAATAATAAATTATAATGCTCTTTCGATAACATGACATCGCGACCACCACTAAATTGGAGTTGGTTCTATTTGTTAAAAATAGAAAGCTTAACCGCTCTAATTATTGCGCGGTAATTCACTTTCAGTCGATTTCAAGATCGTTATAAGAGCCAATGATTACTTATGTATGATTTGCAAAGAACATGGATTTCAAATTTAAATTTATGTTTTTTTTTTCAAATCACACATTTAAAATAAACGATTACTCTTTAAAACGAATTAAAATAAATAAACTTTCTTCTGCAAATATGTGTGCTCGGAACTAAAATATCTTTCTAACTATATACAAAATTGTATATCGCAATCCTCTGCAAATTGTTCATCTAATAAACCTTTACATATTTTTTGCAGAATAAATTTTAAGTACTTTATTTCGCGTTAAGATTTATTGTTAATTGTAAGTGTGCTCGAGAGTCGAGCTAAGCGCACGCCCATTCTTACATAGAATATATTTTATTGCCGTATCTCTTACCGTTCTTAAGTTATCAATTAAAAATAAATTAGTGCGGCCAACCTTGCAAAATAGTTAATCATTATTTTACAGACCAGTGTTTTTCTATAATTTCATTACCTCCGCGTATTCCAGGTAAATAATTCAATGGAAAACTATTTTTTTTTTCTTATTTTACTTCAACGCTTCGAAGTTTGTTTTACTTTTTTCTTCATCAGAAATCTTATAATAAAAAAAATAAATATATATACAATTTACATTCATAATTGGCATAATAATTACTTACAAAATTAATATACATAATTAAATTATATATAGATTTTATATCGTCAATTTGAATATAGAACGAATGCAGTTAAAAATATACAAATAAATAATTAAGAATTGTCAACAAGAACATTTAACTGATATGTTATTACAAAACACATTTTAAAAATAATTAGTTTTGATATTTATAGCTATGTATACTCGTATAAGTAATGTGTATTTGTAATAATTTTATTGAAATCATTATAGTTATATATGTATGTAATGTACCTACTTCTTGAATGTGTTATTTTAACAATATGAATTTCATTGCGTACCTACTGTTTTTATTTTACTATTCTAGGTTGAATAACAATAAATGAGTAAAAAGTCAATACTTAGTTTTCGTGGAAATATATTTTATTTTATCTGAAATATGATAAACTATTTGCTTGTTTAATTTTGATAAAGTACAGTCCTAAGGAAAAAATACGTATATTTTCGACCGAACATTTTACTAAATTTTGGCGAACATTCGATAATTTCTGTTTTGTGAAACTACAATGGTTTTATCGAATGTTCGGTCTTACAATATACGTTACCCTCTCTCGTTTTAACGTGCGACTGTAATATAAATAAGTTATACCAAAGGCGGATTGTACAATTCCACATTGTAATATTTGTTTCAGAGACTCTGATCTAACTATTTTTTTTTTTTGCAGGTCTTGGTAGACCAAATGTTGACTCCATTCGAATATTAATCGCCTAGCTATGTGAAATAGTTTCATTCGATTGTCCATTTAAATCACATACATATTTCCATACGAATATACGATTTTGCATACTCAAGATACACATGCGAATATAATCGAATGAAAAACGTGCAAAAAGCAACGATTGGTCATTCCATATGCGAATCTATTATTTGCTTTTCGTACGATTTTTATTCGATTTAGAGGCATCCTAATAAGCAAAGCATTAGAGATAGAATTTAAAATAAGCTCTGATTGTATTCTTTTATTAGCGACACAATTCAAATACTGTATAAGCATAAAAAAAAGTTAGCGATCACAGCCTTGCATTTTTGTAGAAATATTTCATTTTGCGTCCCTCAATTTTGGATTTTTATCTGTTTTTATTTCTAGTTCTTTCAGAACTTTTGATTCAATTTCTGACAGAATTTTGGTAATGTAAAATGATATAAAAAAAAGTTTTACAAAAATATCTCGTTTTTACGAAAGACTTCAATGTCAAAGTTTAAATCAATTTTAATTGATTTTCTTAATATTAGAATAAACTTCAGTTTCGCTCTTTATTTAGTTCCAAAATATTTTTTCAAACAATTAGTTTGAGCTGAATTCATATAGGTATAGTAAAAAAAATAAATATTTTCGTGTTGCAGCAAGGCTTCAATTTTTGTTTTTGTTTTATGAACATTAACAATTATGAAATTGAAACCTAAATAACATTCTCACTAATTTGTGGTAAAAAAAAAAAAACAAACAAAAGAGAAAAAAGAAAATTCCGTACGCTTTATTCTATCGTTAGCTATTGTTAGCTATCGTTTTATTTTCATGAAGATGGTAATATTTATTAGACGTTACAGCGATAAAGCTAATTGCATATTATTATATACATATGATGGTGGTTAAGAAGGCGATGGGTTGGTGGGTGGTAGAATACGAGTGGTTTTGAGTTGGTACCGACTAATAATTCTTATAATTAAATTAATTATATTTATATTTACGAAAGAGGAAATAAAAGCCAAAAAAAAACAAAAAAAAAACAAAAAAAAAACAAAAAAAAAAACAGAAAACTCGCAGCATTTCTCTTTTGTTTTATTGCGGGTGGTGATGATTTTCACAGTTTATTTTTTCTTCCTCTTCTTTCGCTTTCATCATTATTATTATTTATGGCAGACACATTTTTGGTACGGTATCAGCACAGTTTTGAATAGAAAATCATATCTTTGTATTTATGCGCCAATATTTAAGCTCGTATTTAAATGGATTTATATATAATTTTTTATTACTAGACTTTTTTTTTCTTTGTTTTCTTTGTTGTTGTTGTTGTTGTTGTTGTTTTTTTTTTAATGAAAACAATCAATCAAGTATACGTCCTGTAGAGCGCTTAATAATAGTACATATACGAATACGACATCATACGATAATGTATAATATGCATAAACATCAATAATAATAATTGAAGCCAGGAAAAACAGTCGCGTGTAATAAGGTGGAAAGGGAAATTTTGCTAAATAAAATTGTTTCTCATTACCATATATAGGAACTTTATTCATATATTCAAAAATAATGAAAAAAGAAAATCGTTATTGTGTTTTTCTTTTTTTCCTATTTTCCAATTTTACCATTTTTTATCTGGTTTTTTCTTTTTTTCTTATATTACATTAATTTACTTAAATATCCGACTGAAAAGCAATATTCAACTATTGTGTCGTTTAAATTGAATGGTGTGATAACAAGACGTAATATAAATGATATGTAATTCATTTTTATTCAATGCAAATATAATAAATGTATATATAAGTAATTCTCTTGTCAATATAAGCTCCCCATTTCAATATAAATCCTAGAATTGCGTAAACAATAATATTCTAACAATAAATTTTTGTTGGGTGTAAAGCTCTGAATCAAAATATTGCTACCTCTGATAACCATGGAATGTTTATTTATTATTATTTTTCTTATATATTAATTATTTTCCATTTTATTTACAGTGGTGCCTTCTCAGAAGTTCGTTTAGCCGAATGTAAAGATAATTGCAGCCAATTATTTGCTGTTAAAATAATCGACAAAAAAGCGCTTAAAGGAAAAGAAGATTCTTTAGAAAATGAAATTAAAGTACTTAGAAGGTATGTATGAGATTATTGATAACATTTACTCTAATTAAATTATTATATATAAATAAGTATCAAATATTATTTATTAGTAGATTTTAAATAAACGATAAAAAAAAAAAAAACATAAATAAAAGTACAGAAACATAAACACATGCATGTGTAATATATATATTTACCCAAAACTCGAAAACAAATTTAAAATTTATTTAGTAGGTATTGGGTTTGTTTGTTTTTCTTCACAATATTTTTCTTTTTCTTTTACTTTTGATTTTGATTTTTATTTTTATTTTTTCTAAATTATATGAGTTTGTTTATTTTCGTGTATAATATACATGTACAGAATTGATTTTCTATTTAGAAATGATTAGTTTTCACGTCCCATCGAATTTTCAACCAACCCAAATCATTTCCCCCCGCCCCCCATCGTGTCACATTAAACACTTATCCTAAATTACCTTTTTTCCTTCATCATAGTTAAGCATCTCAAAGTTGGCATCTTGTGAAACACCAAAAAAAAAAAAAAATAATAGAAAGAAAAAAAATATATATAAAAGGATTAAATGAGGTTCAATTTTTATGATTTTAAAGAAAAACCATTTAAGATACTTAAAGTTTTGGGTTTTTTGTTACTCAACTTTTGATAAATCTGATTCAAGTTAAACGGCTTTATATATTTATATATAGATATATATATTTTTTTGTTCGATATCATGACAATTGTTTAATGGGAAACTACCGTTTTTCTAATAAATACAGAAGAATTATTAAATTGATTTTATTCAGACTAGTCTGACGCACTCGAAAACGCCAAAAAGAAAAACTCCGGACTTTCAAGTCTCTTACATTTCCTTTTCTCATTAAAAAAAAAAACCTTAAACGAGATCGCACAAAAACAAATTACGTAAAACATTTCATTCATATATTCTACCTACCTTCCTGTCTATATCCTTAACTCACAACCACTATAATCCTAATTTAAATCTGGCGTGAATAATTTCAATGTAGGTATTAGTTAATTTCGTGCACGTTTTTTTTTTTGATTTTTTTTTTCTCATCTCTTTTTCTTATTATTCTTCTTCTATTTCTTCTCCTTTTAATATTAATTTTATATTTTTCTAAATCGACATTTTTTAAAAAAAAATCCGTTTTCTTTTTTAAATATTTAACGTAAGATATAAGCAACCGCTACAATAAAAACAATTTTTGATTAAATATTGCTTTTAATGTAGTAATTTTGATTAAAAAAAAAACACACACACACACATACACACAATGTCTATAAAATGTTAAGAAAACAATTTATAAGCTTTTTTGCAAATATATCTACTTTTCATGTTTTTCGTTTTTTCGTTTTTTTTTTTTTAAATTATTATTTAAATACAACAGTTTAAAGCGTTCCTAATAAAGGCCATCTCCTCATTTATAAATCACTCATTACAAATGAAAAAAAAAGAACAAAAAAATGATATGAAAATCATGAAAACTATACAAATGAGTAGAGAGTAGTTTAAATATTTGTATTTTACGAGAATTGAAAATGCACAAACATTTAATTTTTTATGCACAGAGAAAAATATTGAATGAATTTATTTATTAAAATAATGAATAATATTTTTACTAAATGTTGCTGACTGCTAATAATATAAATCCTTAATATGGGTCCAATTATTCTGTATGTATCCATTTCCGCATTCCTGAATTGAAGAAATGTAAATAAACGGGCCTATGATATATTAATTAGCTTATACAAACTGAACTTTCTTCGTTTAATCGCTGATAATATTCATAAAGTATTTGGTCGGATCGTTTTGGTATATACAAAGAAGAATTGCTTTGGTAAGATTAGAATTTTTTTCAGAAAAAAAGTTTTAATTATAATAATATCTTTTAGTTCTTGAGAAATTCTGGTTTAAGCGTGGAATACAACAATGAAATTATACACGCTTAAACTGAAGTATGCAATAACTGAAAGATTTTGATTATAAGTTTGCTGTAGCAAAAATGCTATATTCTCGTCAAAACTAACAATTCTTCATTGTAATCATCAAAATGATCTGACTAAATACCTACTTTATGAAATATCTTCGATTAAGCGTAACGATAAAAAGTGTTCATTCTGCGTATCAGCTGGGCCCCTAAAACAAACAAACAACAACAACAACAAAAAGATTCTACGCAAAAGTGATGTAACTATCGAAAATAGTATTATTAAAATATCTATTGCCCAATTTATCATTTATTTTAGTACTAAGAAAATATTTTAAACGATTTTAAGCTGGCCTGTAACGAAACACTGAAAATAATTCAATTGCATTTAAAATGTTAACTCAACAAACCAGTATTTAGTAATAAATGTAAAAACTTTCTGATCTGCATAGAAAAAATATGTCGTTGAAAAGTAGTGGACTTGTTTTGTTTTGTAAACATCGGCTTATAGTTAAAACTATATTTATTTTTTAAACATCTAGTGCATAAAAGTTGATAATTTTAAAATTAAATTATTATCGCAATTAAATTTAGTGTACCAACGAAAAAAACCATTATTATTACCATTTAAATTATCACCACTAAAATCATCATTCTGCACACATTACACACCCCATCATTACCACAAGAAATTATTAACTTCAATAATTATGTAAATATATTTCAAACAAACAAAATTAAATGAAAAAAAAAAAAAAAAAAGAAAAAGAAAAAATGGAGAGCAAGAACGAAATTTCGTGTGTGCATGTTTAATTAATTACCCTGCCTGGCCCCAAATAAATAATCGTCCGTCCGCCACCCCCTGCCCCCGCCCCCATTTCGCAAAAAAAATATATATTTATTATATTATTTAAAAAATATTTCATTTAATTTTTTTGATTTTGTTTTTCTTCTTATTTTGAAATTAGTTTAGCAGCAAATTAATATTCAGGGATGGAAAAAATCATGTACTTTATTAAAATTAAAAATGACATTTATCAAAATTGATTTAAATCAAGATTCTTTTGATTTAAATCAAACTGTTCACATATATTTAATTTATTAGAAAACACGCAATAAATAACGGCGAATAATACTATATAAATTGATTAGCTTTCGAATTAATGCAAAAAAAGAGAAAAAAGATAATAACTAAAATTGAGAAATAGAATTAAATAATATGTAATTTCAAAAAATTCCATTTATTCTAAAGAAAAATAAAATCAGTAAATCAGAAATTTTATGTTTACGCCAATTTAAAGTAGTTGTCCAAGTTCGGTGCCATGAATTATCCCCCGTCGCAATAACCCCCACTTTTGTAAACCTTTGTAATAACTTCTAAACGGAGGGTCCTACAGAAAAGTTATCCATTACCGACCCCGACTTATTTTTGGATACGCGTAATGGCACCCTATTTGCCCTCCTCCGACACCCCTACATTATTTTTTAGTGTGATTTTTTTATAGAAGAGGAAAGACACACTAGAGGTAGGTTAAAGGGAAGCCCTAGCAGGAGAATTAGGGTACCATTGGATGCGTCTCCAAAAATACGTTGGAGTCAGTCATGGATAACTTTTCTGTAGGACTCTCCGTTTAGAATTTATTACAAAAGTGGGGGTTAATGCAGTAGGGGATAATTCCGGACACCCCAAGTTCCATTCAAAATTATTCTCATCGTTTATTGAATATTATTAAATACATAATTAAAGATTGAAATTAAGAAAAAAATAAAAATATATTTTAGTCAAAACTAAATATCGTCGGTGTTCTGCCAATACGTGCTAAGCCATTTGACCACTAAATCGAAAACGAGTCAACCCATTTGACCACTAATTCCAAAATGTGACTGTCATTTTTAAACGTGACAAACCATTTATGCGCGTAATTCCATTTGGTGACAAACCACATTTAAATGTTGTTAAAATAATTTACAAGGGAGATTTAAATAAAAAGAAGTTGAAATGAAATTAAATTTATTGCTTATTTTATTTTCCAATATTTGTTTTCTATATGGAGTAGAAAGAATGATACATTTGTACCAGAATAAAGAATCAAAATGGTTTGTCACATTTTGGAACTATGCAGTCATGCACAAAATGGTTTGACTCGGTTTGGAATTAGTGGTCAAATGGGTTGACTCATTTCCGATTTAGTGGTCAAATGGCATAGCACGTATTGGCAGAACACCGACGATATGACAATTGATTTAAATTAAATATCATTCCATCCCTGAATTCAATTATATTGAAATGTGGATGAAAACATTAAATAAAATTCTAGTTGTTTGGGTTTTTGCTTTGTATTTCTTTTTTTTTTATTTCCATTTTAACGACGGCACACACCAAAAAAATTTAGACACAAAAAAGAAAATATTTTCATTTTTCCTATTTTACTTTGTTTATCTCCATTTACCTAATTTTATTTCTTAAAAAAAAAAATTTTATATATATATTTATTATATATATTTAGAAGGAAAAGTATACAATGAAAAAAGTACATCGCACGTTCGCTAATTCAAAAAGCGCTTGAACTTTTGAATTTTGAATAAAACGCGCGTACGATGTAAATGAAAGTTATTAGTATTTTGTTTTGATTTGTTTGTTTTTTTTTTTTATTTCTGTTATTTTAAAATCTTTATTTATTTTAATTTTATTTATTTAATTATTTTTTGTTTTTTTTTTTTTTTTGAGTTTCCACACTTCTTCTTTTTCTTCTTTCTTTTCTCAGGTTCAGTGCTAATCAAAACGATGGTGGCGACGGAAAAGCCGACGCTCCGCGGTGAGTGACACATACACAAAATATTTATTTGTACTCTAAACATTAACACATAACACGCATTCCATTAATTAATAAAATAATTTACTGAATACTCAGTTATTATACACGTTACAAGAAGACCGGCACACACACGCACACACACACACATACAGCGATACTTTAACATATCTTCTCATACTTTTTGTTTTCACTTAATTAAAAAAAAAAAAAAAGAAGAAAGAAAATGTAATAAATTTTCATGAAAATTAAATGATGGATGTAGGATGGGGGGTGAGATTAATAGACAGGATGATCTTTTGAGCAGAAAATGTATGTGCCGGTGCAATGTGCACGTGTGGATAATACATCAAAATCAACTAGTACCATCAACAATACCATTTATATTTAACTAATACAAAAAAAAAAAAAGAAAAGAAAAGTTAATTCATAATATAATGCACGTGTGATAAAACAGAATTCAGAATATTAAATGAAGTCCATAGGAACTATTTTGCCCCCCCCCCTTCCCGCTAAAGAATTTATAGAAACTAGGACCATTTAGTACTATTTTTTTTTTGTTTTATATCAAAGGTATAAAAGATGATTTCCTGTAATGTCATGGTAACCGTAAGTGGGCCGGATAGAAAATAAAGAAAAGCGCCTATAGCTTATTCATTGTATTAAATTGATTCTTACTTAAAAGCAGTAAATCAAATTCTAATTTTTGAACTACTTAGTTCAGTGTATAGCAAAATGTTTAGGTCCTTTGATCCCCCCAATATATTAAATGTCAATTTTCATTATAATGATAATGAGAACTGAATTACAGGCAATTACAGTAGTAGCTCTTTACACTCACTGCAAACTATATTTATTTTACTTTTACTCAAGCCATTTGCTTGCACACCTCTTCTCAACTAATAAGAACTGTCTAATTTTCGTGATTGTATTAAAATTTGAATATATAATTTTTAGGAATTATGCATATATAAGCAAAATACTGACACTACAATCGATCAAAAATTCGATAATTAATAGAAAAGAAATCGATTTATAACCGCATCTAATGTTGCTTGCATTTAAAAGCCTCAATTATTTAATAATTTAAAATAGCATTTAAAAAAAATTTTTTGATTTGCTTTCAATCGCTGCATTATATTATTTCTTTTTGTTTTGTTTTGTTTTATTTTTTTTTATTTTTTGTTGATGTTGTTGTAGAATGTGTATTTACTATTATATTTTTAATTTTAATTTATTTATTTTTAATTTTTTTGTTTTTAAATTTATTTATTTATTTCTTTTAAAATATTATTATACTAATAAAGTATTTTCCTTCTTATTTTCTTCCAATTTAAATAAATCATGTGTCTCTCATCTCACACAAAAACACAGGCTAACGCATCCAAACATAGTCCAATTATTGGAAACATACGAAGACAAATCAAAAGTTTATTTAGTTATGGAATTGTAAGTATACCAAATTTTTAATATTTCATTGTTTTGAGTTTTTGTTAAATGAATGGATGGATATACTGATTCTCTTTCATATATGGAATAATATATCGTTTACTTAGCGGTAACAATATAGGTAACCACACGATTAACGATAACGAATGTAGCTAATATATTATTTTAATGTTTTTTTTTTTTTTTTTTGCATAAATCATCTTAATATTAATTTATCAAGATGATTTTTATGCATATAAAAATTTACTGATACAAATAATTAATTAATATAAATTAAATATTAATGCTATGATTGCTACTCGTATATAAAAATAAAATCAACTAAACGTTTATACAATTATTGTTAGTAATGCACCGGGCTTTTGGTGAATTTTATTTAAAACCAATTGTTATTTGAGAACGACTAAAAATAATTTTCAAATATCGACTTAACTCCGACGAACCTCCCGGGTAAAAAAGCACATTACACAACTTCACAAAATACTTCATACTTTATAGCAGCAGACGTTATAACACTTTAAGATAATTTATAATTACTTCATAGTTGTGAAGTTGTTAAAATGTATTGTGTAGTACAGTTATTCTGACATAAAATTAAAGTAGTTCAAGAAATCATACAGTACTTAAAGTATTTCAAAAACTCAAAATTGAGATTACTTTAAATTACGTTAAAAATCGTAAAGTATTTGAAGTACAGGACAAAATCATTTACTTTAAGAATACGTTACGATTTCCTATATTACTTCAAACATCAAAATTTTGGTTACTTTAAATACTTTACGAATTCTTAAACTACGTTAATTTTACGTCAGAATAACTTCAAGTGACGTCACAATTTAGATATTATTAAAGTAGTCATGAAGTATTTATAAGGTAGCATAAAACGTAAAATAAAGCCACGTAAAGTAAATTTTTATCCGGGCTTAGCCTATGTCAATTAATATTTTTGGTCATGGCTGGCTGACAAAACACATTTTGTTTTTAATTTATACATTTTATAGTGTTTAAGTTTTTTTTTTTGTTTCTTTGGGCCCTTACACTTCAGTGTATTAATTTTAGCTTTTAAATTCTGTATTTTTAAGCTTTTTAGGTTTTATACAGATATTTTTGGTACAAACCTGTCAAAATTAATGAAATCGGTTAAGAAATGATTGAATATGAATTTTTATAGGATAACAGACGAATTAATAGCACAGTAATATCTTGACCGATTTAATTAATAACCGTTGGAAAGGTAATTGAATTCCTTATAAAATAAAATTATTAATTTCCAAATTCAGACTTGTACAAAATATATATCAGTATAAAACCTAAAAAGCTTAAAAACACGGAATTTAAAAGATCCATGCATCTATGGTTATGGGTATGGCCCATCTCTTCTGTTTAGTTATATGTTTTTATTTTATTTATGTAGTCAGTACTGTTAACTGTAACACCCTGTATTATATTTAGATTTAGAATTTTATAAGGGATTTTAAAATGATTTATAAATAACTTGTTGATTTGCATAATTTATTTGGGTTTTAGCTAAAAGAAAATACGATTTCCATATAGCGGAGGATCTTTCCCTGGCTATGGTATATGATTGGTTAAAAGAAAAGGTCTTTGCGTTTTTTTTTTCGCAATTTATAATAATCCATATAATTTGTAAGAAAAATGTTGTTTATTTTCTAAATATGATAGAGAATCGGCCTTAAGAACTGTAAACAAAATATTAGCGAATCAGTAACTAGTTTTTAATTTTAATTTTTAACTTTAAATTATCATTACTTTGTAGAGTTACTGGCGGTGAATTATTTGATCGAATTGTTGAAAAAGGTTCTTACACAGAAAAGGATGCATCTGATCTTATACGCCAAGTTCTGGAAGCTGTTGATTATATGCATGAACAAGGTGTTGTACATAGAGATTTAAAGGTATTTTAATCATAGGTTTTGATCATTTTCCATCAAACATGATAAAAAAAAAATAATTAATTAATTTATTTTTTGTTTTTTTTTGTTTCAATTATTCATGTAAACTTGTGCAGCCGGAAAATTTGTTATATTATAGTCCTGATGAAGATAGCAAAATAATGATAAGTGACTTTGGTTTATCGAAAATGGAAGATTCAGGTATAATGGCAACAGCCTGTGGTACACCTGGTTACGTAGCACCAGAGGTTTTAGCACAAAAACCATATGGAAAAGCGGTTGATGTATGGAGTATAGGTGTTATATCGTACATTTTATTATGTGGTTATCCACCATTTTATGATGAAAACGATGCAAATCTATTTGCTCAAATTTTAAAAGGTGAATTTGAATTTGATTCGCCGTATTGGGATGAAATAAGTGATTCGGCCAAAGATTTTATACAAAATTTAATGTGTGTCAATGTTGATAAGCGTTATACATGTAAACTAGCGCTGGCTCATCCATGGTAATTATTTAAATTTTATTAGACGCAATTTAATTTTGGTAAATAATATGTTCATTTCTTTTTTTTTTTTTTATAAATTTTAAGGATATCCGGTAATGCAGCAAGTGACAAAAATATTCATGGAACCGTTTCTGAACAACTTAAGAAAAATTTTGCAAAATCCAGATGGAAGGTAATAGATTAGTGATTAAGTATAACATTCATATCGGTTAATCAATAAAACATTTTGAATTTTATTTACAGCAAGCTTATCATGCAGCTACTGTTATACGTCAAATGCAACGAATGGCTCTAAGCAGCAGTGGTGGATCTAGTGGTCGTAGTCCAATTGGTAGTCGTACAACAACATCATCATCATCATCATCAATAACCACACAAAATCAATCAGCTTCATCATTGCCAATAGCAACTACAACTCAACAACAGCAACAGCAACAGCAACAGCAACAGCAACAACAACAACAACAACAACAGCAGCAGCAATCAACACAATGTTTGAATGGTGGTGGTCCAACAACAACAAATAGCAAATAAGAAAAATTAAATAGAACAGCTAAATCAAAAATTTATGGCAACGAAGTGTATAAGTGACACCTGGATAGAACATTATAAATACCTTTAATGAATAAAAATGTTTTAATAGTAAATAATAAATAATATCTTCATTATGTACAGTGCTTAAACTTTGCCACAAAGTTTTGATTTAGTTGTAATTATTTTCTATGTGTGAATAATGAATATGGTATAAAGGTTGCTGTTGACAATTAAAAGAATAAACATCATGCGTTTTTTAAATGCGGCGATGAAAATGATATATAATCATTTATAAAAAAAAAAAGAAAAAAAAAAAAGACAGTAATCAATAATCATTTCGAATCTTTCATTCATTTAACGAAAATAATAAATCTATATTTGCTATATTAATAAAAATGATACACATATGGGCGGATATTAGGTGCGTTCCATAATATTAAAATACAAACTTATATAGTAGCTAAATTTCATTAATCTTTAAAACTAAAAAAATGTATAAAGCAAAAAAAGAAAAAAATATAACAAAAAAAAATTTAAGCAAGAGAAACTGATTAATTAGTTAGATAAAAACATTTACATTTCAATATTTCAATTTGACCATAATTTTGCACATACATTTCCCTAGCGTGATGTGATTATATTCGGTTGTTTTTTTTTTTTTTGCCTTTTACTCATAAATTTATTAAGATTTGGTATAAAGACATTTAAATATGCGGGTAAACCTGTAATAAATGAAAGTGTATTCTACTTTTATCAATTTAGTATCTGGCGCTTGTTTGGCGCTAGCTATATTTTTTTAGTTTTCCCATCAACATTCTACAAAGACCATAAATAAATTAAAAGGCACTAAGAAAATTTCATAGTTTTACATGAAAAATGCCACGTGCTGAAAGTTTTTCTTGAGTACTTTGTCATTTAGTAGAGCGGAAAATTTCACTCATCATTTATTTATTTTTTTTTTGACATAAATAAATTTATAATTTATACATGATCCAATTGGATTATTGAAATTATTTTCATTCAAACCTGAAAATTTCAAAAAAAATCGCATCGATCTATTTTGAAAAATGATTTACACCAAATTTATAATAAAATATGTGAAAAGTTAATATCAGTTAATATCACCATAAAAACGCGAACCTTTAACCATCCTATAAATATCATTCCATATCATCAAATATCGGCAGTTATATACTTATAAAATTCTATTATTCCGAAACACATAATCTGAAATGAACGAATAAAAATGTGTGTGCAAATTTAGATAAAAAAAAAAATATAAAAATAATATTATATACCTACTTACATTATATTACTTGTGAAAAGCTATAATATTTCTCTCTCAACTACTTATCTCTTATTTTTTTTTCAAAAGCAAAAAAAAAAAGTAAAATTGTTTAGAATTAATTTAATTATGTTTAATTTGTTATAATAAATTTAATTTAAATACTTACAGAAATCTCTCTCTCTCTATCTCTCTATCTCTATCTCTATTATTCTCTCGATAATTCTCTCTGTGCTTACTATTTGAAAATAAAAATTACAATACTTACATATTAAAATTATCATGGTTTATGATTATAAATTATAATATTTAAAGTTAAATGACATAAAAAAAATGGTGGCAAAACGAAAAATTTACTGTTACTTATTAATTAATTAATTAATTAATTGTACTATCATTAATTATTCTTTATTAATTAAAACATTCCATCAAGCTAATTAAAATTAAAAATGGAAAAAAAAATTTAAATGAAAAAAATAAGTAGAAATAAAAAGATTCGATAATAAAATTTATTGTAGTTAACAATAAACGTATATTTTACACAGTACACACAAACAAGTACTTAACACAATATAAACAATAGATAAACACAATAATTACTTATTACACATATATATACTTATACATACTAACCACTCAACTCAGTTAACATAAATAAATGAATAAATAAATAAATAAATTGCATTACATATTAAATATTATAAATCTTTCAATTGAAACATCAATTCAAATGAATTTTACGTGATTCTTAGGTCGTAGGTAATCATTAAAATCTTTGGTCATGGTGATTTTACAAAGTAAAGCTTAATTATTTTATTTACGTTTTAGTCGATTATCATTTAAATTTAGTTCTTTTTTTTTTTTTTTGCTTTCGACAGTCTTTTACTAAGCAATTTTCAATTTTTGTTTTTTTTATCAATTACTAAATTATTTTCGTTACCAATTAATTCATTTGAACGTTTGAAACATATCCAATAGGCATTTTTAGAATACAGTTGTAAAAGTGCTTTATCGGTAATATCGTCGAGTCGAATTCCTCGCCTATATACGATTAACTAATTTTTTTTTTTTTTTTTTGTATCAATATATTGAGATGAATTTTGGCTCAGGCAACACATTACACATTTAATATTAATAGTTTTCTCTTATTCGAAAATGCTCGAATTGATTGTATCGATTATCTTGACTGTTATGCCTATTAGGATAAAATAAGCGTCAGAGGCGCCGACTTTTTGAAAGTTACATCTCACTACAAATTCTACCAAAACACTATGCATAAATGCATTTTAGTTACATCAATTACCAATATCGAGTGCTTGCACCCAATGATGGTAACGGATGTAACTACAAAATACACTTATATATGCAAAGTGTTTTGATAGAATTTGTAGTAAGATGTAACTTTCCAAAAAGTCGGCGCCTCTGATAAGTGTATCCTGTGGGGTTTCCATTTCCCATAAATGGCACAATTACCCTACACATAAATATCATTTGGTATATGTGTGTTCTCTATTGCCAATTGATTTTATGTTTTTAATACATAATAATAATAATTGCCGACACAAACACAGACAGACAGACATAAATAATCACATAAAAATGTACTTGTATATTATTGTTAATAAATTAATTGCGTGCGTACTAATAAATTAGTATGATATGATTGTTAAAATGAAAAAGTAAAATAAAATTAAATGACTGTGATCAGCGCTATCTTAAAAAAAAAATAAAAAAATAATAATAATAATAAAAATAATAAGTAAAAATAAAAGTAAAAGAACATTTATATAATATTCTATTTGATTATTATTAACATTTGTATTCATTTTAATTTTGTTTTTTTTTTTTTTTTTAATAAAAATAAGTAATTCAAACATTTTTATATAATTAGAGATTAAAACTAATAGATAACAAATTATGTGTAATATAAAAAATAACATTTTATCCTTTACTTAGAAATATTATATTAATAAATAATATTTTTCCTTCTTCCCGTTTTCGATTCAGAAAGCTAACACTTTTTTATATACAATTTGCGTGTCATCCAAATATTAAATTATATCCATTGCCATATTCTATCGCCGTTTATTAATTTAATATAATTTTTTTTTTTTTTAATTCAATCAAAATAAACGAAAACGAGAGATATTTGAATCTGTATATTGATCAGAGCCTCTCATTTTATTTTGTTTGTGCTATAAATAAATAAATAAATACTTAAATACATTAATTTAATATAATGCACGGCAGCTGAACTAAAAATTGATTGAAAAAATAATGTTAAATGCAATACTTTTAAATCGGAAATGCAGATTCATTGATACAATTTTCACAGAAACATGACACATTTTACTTACAATATTTTACTTTTAATTATTAAAAAAAAAAAAAAAAAATTAAAAAAAAAAGAAAGGAAATCTAATAAATGTAAAAGTAAATTTAAAAAAAAAAAAAAATAAAAATATTCAACACACATATCATTGTAAAATTTTAAATTTAAATAAAATAAAACAGAAACTATATCTGCGTAAAAATAAATGAACGAAAATGAACGAAAACAGTTTCAACATTTTTTGAATATTATAAGTTTTTCTTTTTCTTATATTGGTTTGGCCAAAAACCGGTTCTATGGAAAAATTTACGAAGTTAATCAATCGATTTTGATATAAAAATAATATCGATTATACTCAAATTCGAAATGTTTTTGTTTTATTTATTCAATTTCACAATTTATTTTCATATTTTTATTGCGATATAAATTCACACATCAAACTTTCAATCGATTTAATAAATTTAATTTAATTCCTACATATTTTATGTATCCATTTTAAAATTACCTACCATTTATTTGCGATATGTTTACACTTGTCTTCAATAAATATAAAACTAATTGCTAATTGAATTAATTGCAAATTAAGCCAGATTATAATAATTTATATATTTTGGGCTTCTTTTTTGTTGTTGTTTATAAGCAATTTAAAGCAGCCTTTAATGCTATTTACAATTGAAATAATATCGATTCTAAATACTTTAAATTATATCAAACAAAAATATATATCATTAAATAATCCAATAAAGAAAAAATGAAAAAAGATAAAAAAAAAAAAAAATAATTCCTCGCATTTGGAATGTTAAAAGTTTTACTCAAAATTACATTTCCTACCTTTTTAATGATAATGAAAATTCAACATATAATATGTCTCTGAAAACAAAATGATTTTTTCATACTTGTAAAAAGCTTTAACAGATACTTAAATACTTAAATTACTGTCAAATGCTAAGCAGTGTTAAAAAAAATAAATAAATAATAATAATACATAATATTAAAAAAAATAAATAAATAAATAAAATGTAATATCTAATCTCTATTAGTTAAATATAGTATGATCCATAAATTGAAATTAAATTATATTCCTTTTTCATTGATGGTGTCAAGGGCATTATGCAAAAAAAAAAAAAATTGATTCTCACAAAAACAAAAACAAAAAAAAAAGAATAAATAAGAAAAAATATGATTATTTTTTTTTATTATTTCGGCAAAGTGTTAAATTAAAATTTAGTGTAAATTTTTATCACAATTCTTCCAATCTCTAGCCTTCGTCGCACTGCTTCACACACACACACACACAAAACATACAACAAATATTTGTGTCGCGTTAATTCGTTAATACAGCAGAAATCATTTATAGATGCAATAACAATTTCTGAGATTAAAGCCAAATTAGAAAACTTTTAATTGTGTGAAGAGCTTATTTTCTTTTCTTTTCTTTTTCCATCTATAAAAGATTTCTGGTGTATCTTAATATTGTTCGATTATATTTATACATATAAGGAAGTTCTCGAATGTTTATAAAAAAAAAAATTGAAATTAACAAAACCAAAAGAAACAAAATATATTTATATATATAAATAATATATTATATATGTATTGTATGTATTGTATGTCATCAGAGTATACCATCTTTATAATAATTATTTAATAATAGTTTGTTAACAAATTGTAATAAAATAATAATAAATATTATTTTAAAATAACTACAATTATATTAATGTGTTAACATTAAAAATATTTATAATTATGATGTCTGCACTCCTTAAAATATTGTGAAGATGTTTTTGTATTATGCAGTTTGAGTTAGAGGGTTTGCAATCTATATATAATTATTATCTCTATAATATATATGTAGGTATATATTTTAGTGGCCTTCAAAAAGTTAATTGCAGTCTTCACCCCCTTTAAATTAATTTTTATTTTTATCATTTCACAATTTTACATTTATTCAACGCATATTAAGTTCCTCAATCACTCGCTTTCTTTCAATTGGTTTTTCTTTTTTTTTTTTATCTATTACAAAATATTTCAAATATTATATATTTTGACAGAATTCACCAAAAAATGGTCAATTTTGTGAAAACATAAAATAAAGAAGAGGGCAAGTAATTGGAGGAACTTAATATGAGTTGAATGAATTTAAAACTTTGAAATGATAAAAATGTAGAGGGTGAGCTGAGCACTGCAATTAACTTTTTGAAGGCCACTAATATATATATTAATTACACTGATAAGAAAAAAAAAGAAAAACATAATCAGAAATTTTTGATAAGTTCTGCTTTTAGTATCCATTTCTTAATTGAAAATTAATGTCTGAACCAGATCCTTCAGAAATTTCTATTTTAATTTGCAAGAAAGCAAGAATCGAAAATCTTTTAATAGAAAATTGAAAATACTGACTCTCTGGAAAAGAAGTTAAATGAAAAACGATAAAATGTACATGTGAAATTTTTTTTAATATTATTTTTCGGAATAAACTAGTCATATAGTCAATAAAATATCTCTAACCTGAATTATTAACTAGACCGCAAAGAAGTATCACTTACGTAAACAAGATAACATATAGAATAAGTGCGCTATTACGGGATAGTACACACGTCTCATCGTGAAGCTTATGTTCTGAATTCCACTACGGGACACATACATCCCATCTCCATTATCCGAGTAAAGCCACCACTGGTTGTTTACCAGAAATATACATGAAATTTCAACTTAATTTTTTTCTCAATAGTTGGATTTTCATATATAACCTGTTTACCAGAGGTAGCTTTACTCGGGTAATGGAAATGGGATGATACTGTTCATTGTTGGCACACTTACCGTACTAAATGAGTTTTAAATATAAAAAATAATTAAACATTATAGCGAGAGAAATAATAAAAACTATGCGTGACAAAGGGGACAAAACACCTATATCGATGTTATAAAACTGACTAACAGTTTAAGCCTAATATGCAATTCAAAATTCGTAATGATAATGATGTATAATAGGAGTTCATTTAATCACCATTATACACCATTAAAATATGTAAATTTCAATTTTTACACAAATCCTAAAGTAATATCAAAACGAATATCAAAATGAATATTGAACGCAAAACGTTGTGCTTTATTTTGTCTAGCCCAAAAAAAAGTTTTAGAACATATTGTTTTTATTGTTTCAATTGCCGGTTACATAGAATTAACCATGTGATTTTTTTTTAAACAATAATCATTTTTAATTTATTGTGTAATCTAACGATGGCAATAAGAAGTCTCTAAGCTTTTCCAGTCTTAAGGTACAATTTTTTTTTGCAGAATTATCATATTTTTATTAGAAGTTGTTTAGCTAAAACAAAATTTTCAAAAAGGGAAAACTGAAAATCAAGTCACTTAAAATTGTTGGTCCACATCACATGTAGTGTAACACGTAATCAGTGCAATACATATGAATGCATATATGGTGATAATTCAACTTTAGGAAAAAAGCCACATTTTTATTTTTTAAACTCTATATGATTTTTGGCAAGGGGCCATTAGAATAGGGTTTACATTTTAGGCCGATTGAATATTGTTTTCCACTGCCAGTTTGGTCCCAAAGTTTTCCATTTTTCTCCACGAATTGGGAGTTTAGAACTTTCGTTTCTCTTTTGGGACCCTTGGTTGGAAAAAGAGAATTGTTGATATTTTACCGTGTTTTCTCTACAAACGACTTAAAAATTCATGATGGAGAAAACACAAGAAAGTGAGAATTTATTTTTTTCATGCCATTTTAGAAATCAAATTTTCTTAATAAAAACGCCATAATAATTTTTGGAAAATTTCATAAGGAGGGACAATTGCATGATAAAAAAAACTCTCACTTTTTGTGTTTTCTCCAAGAATAGGGTTTGAAAAACAAAGATGTGACGAAATAATTTTCACCCTTGCCATAATTATATATTTTTTTATGATTTAGCTTCCCACCACTATTTAGATACAAAAATTTTATGCCTAGAGACATATTTCTATCAGTAAACGGATTTAAAGTGCTTAATTATAGCTTATTTATTTTATTTTTTGTAATCACAAAATATTGTTCTGCTGAAGTAAGTAATATTGACCGACTAAAATCAAACCATATATAAATAAAGCAGAATTTATCTTATATTTCTTGACTGGGCTGTAAATAATATATTGGGTGATAGTTTCTGAGCAAGCATTTTAAATAAATTATTTATTTAAAAACTTATTTTTCTAAGAAATTGAAATACATTTCTTACATGTTAAGCTTAGTATGATGCTAGTATGGTTCTGACCATTCTTTGTGGAATGCTTGCAAAAAAAAAAAACTGACGAAATTATCTTTTCATCAATTAAGATTTGGCAAGCATTTCGTAAAGAAGACAAAAAAAAAAAAAACTTTACGATATTTCGCAACTTTAGGCTCATATTAGGCTTTATATTTATATTTCATATCTTGATGAAACATGAAACATATACTCAACCACAATACCATAGATATAGAATTAATATAAGCTTAAGCACATATGGGCGGCACTCATGCACACGCACCCGTTTAGTATTTATTAAATTGTTCTTGTTCATTAAAACATGTTAGGTAATTATATTATTGTATACTTATTATTAATATAAAAATAAATAAATGAAAAAAAAAAAAGAAATAACGAAAAATAAAAAAATAAATAAAATAATAATAAAGAGTACAAAAAGAGAATTAAATAATTAAATTAATACACAAAATGGAGGCCTAATTATTATTAATATGAACTAATTGATGTAACTTTTTTCTGTCTGTACAATTTCGATGACACGTATGCTTGTCATTTGTAATATGCAATTAACAAAAAAAAAAATTAACGAATCAGAAAAATATATAATGGCTATTAAAAAAAAAATCATGAACATTTCTAAATAATTGCTAGAATATTTACACAAATTAATAAAAATAGCAAAAACTTACTAGCGATATACACTTATGACTTATGAGATTACATTCTTGATGAAATATAAAAAAAAACTATTTGTTTCTGAGTAAGCTTAGAGGCCAGTACAGATGCATAATTTCGTGCATATAATTTTACTTGCAAATTACTTCTTAAACCTACCTACTTGTACGGAAATGCAAAACTTACTATGCATCGCGTAATTCGCGAACCTGTCCAACGCGACATTACTTTTAACTCCCGCTAATTGGCACCTTTCGCGTAGAACTACAACCGCTTCCATTGTGATTACAGATTAATTTTTATAGTTTATAGATTGCTCAGAATTTAAAGTTTAATCGAAAATAAATTCGCAAATAGAAATACAAAAGATTTCTTGAGAAAACTATTACAACTATATTTTTCATACATTTTAAAAAGATGGTCACATTTAAAGTTTTTGCAATAAAATATCCCTTTTTTAAATTGAGTGTCGTCAAGTATAATCTTATTTAACAACTTTATTATTATTATTATTTTTCTTTTTTTTGTAATACATATAAAGTTATTAATACCAATCATTTTAAAGTTAGACAAAAAAGTATGCGTTAAAAATCATTGAATTAGTTTAATGTTGCAAAATCGACTAAGTCGCATATAATTTTAATGATGGGATAAATTCAGTGGGTCAAATAGATAAAAAAATTTAATGGACAAAAATGAAATGCATTCAGTTTTAATAAATTAATTTCTTCTAATGCAATTTTATACCATTGTGTTTTATCCGCCATTGTCTTGTGATATTTTAATTTTTTTTAATTTATTATTTGCAACAATTAACAAGCAATATATTTGAACAAAAAATTAAGTAAACAATAAAAAAAACTTATTAGATAAAAGAGCAATAAAATTTTAATATTTTTCTTTTGACTCATCACTAAAATCATTATCATCAATATTAAACATATTTTAATATAACGAAAAACATTTAATTAATTTATCGTCATCATTTTCATTAAATATTTTCTATTGAGCGATAAAGTTATGTTTAATAATCATATCGCACTTTCGCCATTTACTAAATATGTACATATTTCTTTCATTCAATTTATTTTGATTTTATAAATGTAAGATTTTAGAGATGAAAGAACTATTAAATTCCATAGTGAAAAAATATAAAATATAACAACATGGATTCCAAGCTATACTTTTGAACCTTCATACCAAAAAAAATAAAATAAATAAATTAAAAAAAATTTCACATCACAATGACGTATATATGTGGTATGCTGGTTTGAAAATATACCTTGGAATGCCGGTATAAATTTTCGTATCACTACCAAGGTATATGCAACAAATAAAAATTATATATAGTTTTCTAGCTGAACCAAATACCTACCACTTTTTTAGTGGACGAATAAACGTTTTCTTAAAAATTATCGCAGTTAGTTACAAATAGTAAACATATGACAGAAAGCATTTAATATTAAATTTATAATCAATAATTTCACTCTATTGAAAAGGAAAAAATATCGACACAAGTATATACTTTATTAATGTATAAAAATAGATACCGGGGGGTGTTCCATAAAACGTTCATCACCTGAACTAAATATAAAAGGAGTTCAAATTAAGAATTAGAGAAATTAATATTATAATGATTTATGGATCAAAAAATTAATTGATACAAATAATAAATTGATTTTCTCTAGGAAAAATCAACTAGAACTTGAAAACGAATCAAAAATTAGAAAAATCTAAACGGTATTTTGCATTGAACTATCGTTATAATAGTTAAAGACAGAAATTTTTATTTTAAAAACAAAAATTGATAGAGTCGTATATCACATCTGTCCAATTTAAATAAATAAAAAGTTGTGAAAGTTTTAATTGGAACATCCCACCATTCTAAGATCAACAATGGAAATACTAATAAATGTTTGCTGTTATGAACTATAGATTTATGGAAAGTATTCATTATTACGGTATACTAACAATTTATTTAATTTTCATTTGTTTTTTTTTTTTTTTGTTTTCATTGCACAGTAGTGATAAGATAATAAATATATAAAAATTGATTGTAAATAATATAAATATCAAAAAAAAAAAAAAAAATTTTGTGTATAAAATTTGATCTTAAAAAATTAAGTGCAACGCAAGAATTATCACGTTATAAATTAAAAATTTATTATTGTATTTTAAAAAAGTTCTCGCTAAATCTTAAAATAAAATATTTGAATAAAAAAATTAATAAATAAAATGAAATTGTTATTAAACTAAAAAAAAGGGGGGGAAAAATGAAAATCTCCATTATTAATAAAATAAAAAATAGAAAAAGAAAATACATATAATATATATGGTATCTATCTATAGTTAAAGTTATAAAGAAATACAAATTTTATATTTTCGAGAAATAATTATTAATATAATTATACTTCTATACACATTTCTCTAAATCTATTTAAAACCGTAAAACTCTCTCCATTCTCTAAATAAAATTAAGATAAATTTAACATATATAAATTATAAAATACATATAATGAAATGAAAACCTAAAAAAAACAAAAACAAAGAAGTAATGTTAAGAATTTGAATATATTATTTATTGTGCATAATGGAAGAGTATAATATTGTACTTAATTATTATTATTATTATTATTATTATTATTATTATTATTACTTTATATTATTATCATAAGCTATAATTATTATTGAGAAAAAAGAAAAAAGAAAAAATAAAACTAAAAAAACTAAAAACAAAACAAAATATTCATTACTATTATCTCTTCTGAAGATTACTGAAGATTAAAAACAAAAAAATTATATTATTATTATAAAAAAAAAAAAAAAAAACTGAAGTATGAAACATTGTTTGATTTTCTTTAAATAACACAAATTTCAACTGAAAAGGGCTTGGCGTCCTGGTCATTTCCACGTAATTTTTGAATACCTACCAGATGAAATAAGACGAGTGTTTTTTTTCAATTTTTGCAATTCACTATTCTTCAAAACTTCTAACGCGTTTATCTTGTAATGGAATTACTGTGCATTGCGCATTTCTTGCATACATTTTTTCAATTATACAGAAGAATTGCATATATATAATAGATGCAAAAGAAATGGTTAAGTAATAGTAAAAAAAACATGCTGCCCAATGGAATGGTAAGTACTTTAACAACTTCATTTTTGTGAGATAAAGAAAAAACAAAACAATAAGTTCGAAATCAAACTTGATTTTTTCAATTTTTTTTCTGATTAATTTTTTTAATTTCTTTATTTTTAAAAAATCAAGTAAAAAAAGTAGAAAAGTGTACAATAATAATTTAATAAAAGAAATTTAACGATGTTGTTAAAAAATGTAACAATGCTATTTTTTATTAACGAAATTCTATTAAATTCTACCAAAGTTTTATGAAAAATTCTATTTAACATATTTATATTTTGATAAATCTATGTAATTCTATCAATGATTTCAGATAGGTTAACTCATATTAATTTAACCTGTAATTTTTCCATTAAAACATAAGCTAATCATGCATTGTTTATAGAATTTTCATTGAATTCCACAGTTTACTTTTTCACTAGGGTAGTTTTCAGCATTAAAGGGTAATTGCTCTCTAAGCAAGAAAGGATACTGGGTGGCTTTTTCAAGTAAGCAAGAATTCGGAACTATTATTTTCAAGCAGCAAGAAGCATACTTGGTAACTTGCTAATTAGCAAGCCGCGAGGTTGTGTTAATATCATAGCAAGCAGCAACTAAATGCAAATACAATATTCAATCAGCCAATAAAAGTAATAACCACAAATGTTATACTGAAATTGACTGATGGATTTATATGAATATGAAATACATATTATATATTTTTTATTTTTAAACTGAGGCAATTATTTTTATAGGACTTAATGTTTTTGCTTATTTTAGTCAAAAGAAAAACACACAATTTGCTTTTAATACATTTGGCAATATTTATTGAAATATTTTATTATAAAATAGAAGCGGTTCAATCAAATCAATTTTTTTTTTTTTAAGAAACGTCGCAATAATCAATAAAAGTTCTTATAAATTGATTATACGCATTTAAGATGGAAAATGAATAAAAAAAAATCAATAAAATTAAACATTTATTGTGCATGCAGAAAGACTATACACATGCACTTACTAACACCAACGCACCTCTTTAGCATGACAAATAGCATTCCCATCCTTGTCCGACGAAATTGTGCCCTCATATGCATTCTTGCATGCTATTGAAGCAGCTTTAGCACGTGCTAGTATAACATTAGCATTAGCATCGTTTTTTGTTAGGGATACTGATAGGCATGTGTGATAGGTTGCCTATATAAAATAAATGGTAATTTAAACTTTTAATCTATGTTTAAAATAATACGGAGCATTCAACTTTATTCATTTTCTTACGGTATCATCTGTAACTTTAAATGAATCATCGCATATATCGAGAGATTTTTCGACTTTACCTTGGAGATTCGAAATCAGGGTCAAAACTTCATCTCTACACTGCGGAATGACAAATTTGGTTAATTCGTTGATGTTGGCTGTGAGAACACTTTCTAGACTTTTTCTAGCATTTTCACTTGTATATTTGTATTTTTAAAGAAATTCGTATTATTAGATTTATTCATTGTAATTTACAATTTAAAAGAATAGGTAAGTATTTAAGCATAGTTTTATATGTAAACCGACGGTAATGTGTGATAAAATGATATCAATCAGGCTGTTAGTGATGTGAAAGATCTAGAAGCGATTAACAAATGGTCTAAAGCTATATGAATTTATCGATAAATAAAATTAGTTTTTCAAATTTTGATTAGTTAATTATTTTAATAATTGCGAAAACGGAAATCGTCGAGATTTATGTGTAGATGTAAAATTTTGATTGAAAATAATAAATTTTTGTCATGTTTTTATTAGAATATAAGAGCCATTCTCCGGTAAAGCGGACATATTTTCATGTATTTTTGCAGTGGTTTTTTAGATGTGCATAACTTCAGTTCCCA
>JAABKK020001769.1:0-29482 GCA_011634745.2 Catotricha subobsoleta
GCGGTTCGCTAAACTCTAGTTAAGTTAAATTTTGTATGCGTTTTTGTGGTTAGCGAGAGTTTAGCGAACCGCTAAAATAGTTGTGAATACCGCCCTTAGTGTTAATAAGTTGTATGATTAACGTAACCATTATTTATCGATTTTGGACGGATCAATTTCTGCTGACTAAATAATGCCGAAGAATCGTATCCATCGACATACATTTTTTTTTTAAGAAATATTTTTTAAAAGTGAAATACCAAAAAATTTTCGTACCAACTTCCATTAGGATATTCGAAATTCTAAGAAAAGCACAACATTATTACCTACTATATAAGATTAAACAATTCAATAATTACATATTTAATTCATTTTCTTTTCATTTTTTTTTTATAATACCATACATTTATATGTCAATTGACAAACATCTCTCCAGAAGACAGTTAATCGAAAATAATGAATATAAATATTGTTGGTGATAAATTCGAATAAATAATAAACGAATATGAGTGGAACAAGTGATAAGCCGCATACTACCATATAGATTCGTTTCCAGTTATTACGTCGAAACTGGATGATATTTTCGTAATAAATAATAGGTAATTTCTTTTGTGATTTATGTTATTTCATTTATTTTTACGAATGATACTTAATATGCCCACTCGGAATAAATATTTCCTATTGCTTTGATTTCATCATTGACATTATACATAAATAGTAATTGAATGGATATGACAAAAAAAAAAAGAAGAAGAAAAAATTGGTAAATCTTGAGGTTCCGGTTTTATTCTTTAGTAATTTGTTAACTGAATATAAAATATGGATATTACTATTTCTGTTAGTTCATTGAAATTGAGCTACATTTTCTTAAGATTTTTTTTTATATTAACGAAATTTAATAAGAACAAAAAACCATCGCTTAACCATCGATTAATTTTATAGATTTCTTAAAATTTAGTTTGAAAACATATTTTTAAATAAATATAATATGTACACGAAAACATTAATTATTACATTAAATAATATGCGGTTGTCATGGGAACGGGAGGAGAATAAAAAGAATTGAAAATGGCAATGAAAAAATTTCGAAAAAATCCTATTTGGATAAACTAGAAAAAAAAAATGGTTGACAGGAAATTTGTCAGTGTTTTTTCTTTTTTTTAAAAAAAAAAGATTATTCACAAAAGATACACATACATATACAGACAGACACACGATATAAATATTGTAACAAGACACAAGATAAACTTTTAGTAAAAAAAAGGTCGCATCATGAAAATTTATATTTTATTCTTAATATTTAATTAAAAAAAAAGAAAAAAAAAATTTAAAATATAAATAATAATAAAAAAGAAAAGAAAATAACTTCATTCATGGTGCGATGTAAAAATTCCTGCCATACATTTTATGTTGTATTGCTTTTTTTTCTTATTTTTTTTTTTTGTTTTTTTGTTTGTGTTTACGCAGGTAAGTATTATAATAACACGTAGGTATCGTATATCGTACCGGTGTGCACCTATATGGGCGTCTATTTGTCTGTAGCAGCAGCAGCAGCAGCAGCAGCATCACTTCATCAATAGAAAGAATTTTTCTTATAAATTATTATTGTTATTTTTCCTCGATTTCTTTGTTAAAATATCTATTAATGCTATGAACGAGGAATTAAAAGAAGAAAAAAACGATTTTATCTTCCATTGCGGCTTATATTTTGACTATACGCATTTCTTAATTCTAATGAGTACGCACAAACACAATTACAACACGGCTACAAAATAAACTATATATTAATTTTTTTTTTTTTTTTTTAATGTAATCGAGGGTGCGTTACAGAAATCATAGATATTTGATATTGATGATGAGTTCTTATGGTTTATGAATATAAATTTTTTCAATGGTGTTTGATTCGGATAATTTTATTACACTTTTTTGTTGTTGTTGTTGTTGTGCAGGAAAAATACGACAATGCGATATAACACATAATCACATACACACCTACACAAATGAACTGCATACACAGCGGATACAATAGCAGATAACTTACGAGTCCTCAATTGAAGAAAGAATGAAAAAAAAAAAAATTTCAATCAATCAATCATTTATAGGTTAATGTTAGAGGTAGTTTAATAAATGAACAAAATATTATAAAATAAAATAAATAAATAGAAGAAAGAATGCATAACTAAAATGGTATGATGGATGGTGGCATGGTGTTTTGGTTGGTGGTAAATTGGTGATGGCGAACATGACATTACAAAAATCTAAAGTTTTTACTTTAGACTTTTTTTTTTCAGTTGTTATTCATTCGTTTTTACCTAAATAAAAGTACAACAAACACACACACATGCATTTGTGGGTCCAGTAATTATTCCATCGTGTAAATTCAACGATGCTTTCCGTATGCTTTATGTTTATGTATTTTATGTTATTTGTTTGCATCAGAAAACCATTTCTGTGCGGTAGAATTTCGATTTATTAAATATTGAAATGACTGTAAGTTTAAACATATAATAAATCATTTCTTTTTTTCGATTCCTGTCAATGAATGTGACTTGCCATAGTATATGGAATATATCATAGAATTCACTAGTGATTTTTATGTAAGGAAACAAAAATTCGTCTCTACTCTACTCTACTGTTATTGAGATTCAGCGAGTGTTCAAATTTTTTTTTTTTCATTTTAATGTTAATTTTATATTTATATGATGATTGACGCCGTCGTTCTCATTTCACATAAATCTACTTCCAAGTTATACGTAACTGGAGCTACCACACCAACAATATCACAATTATTTTTTTTTGTAACGGTATCAATCCTTTTATTAATTCAAATATATTATGTTTGTAAATTAATTCAAAAGTCCAATATATTAATTTCAATATTTATTAAAAAAATATTTGCACTCCTTAATGGGATAGTTTTTTTTATATATAATTTTTTTTTTGTTAAAAAATGCGACTCATTGCTGCACAAAAAGAAAGAAAAAAAAATGGAAATATTGCAACAATTCGATGCAATTCGGTTATCCATTCGAATATTATTATTCATTTGCTTCATTTTTTTTTCTCTCCTTTTTGTTTTGTTTTGTTTTTTTTCTTATAATTTCAATTTCTAAGTATATGTAATAAAATAATACTTATATGATGTTATGAGATGAGAATGAGCTCAATAAAATGAATGGCGCACCGGGCATATCATATGACATATTATTATTATTATTATTAACTGCGCGCTGCATATTCAAGAGCCGCACCTATATGTCATTTATTAATTATTATTATTAAAAAAAAAACAAAAATTAAATAAAAATAAACTGAACAAGATACAAAGAAATAAAAAAAAACAAAAAATATTCATATCATTCGCGTTATATTCCTTTCTTCTTCGTACAAATTTATTATTTTTAAAAAATTTATTACACATTTCGAATGGGCTGTAAGGTATAATAAGAAAGATTAAGACGAGTAGTATCATATATCATCTTCACAACTAATACCTAATTTCACACAAAATAATATCATAAAAATAACCAAAAAAAAAAATGTAAAACAAAACCGAAAATATTTTATTGCCGCTTTACCAGTTTTATTAATGGAATCCAATACGCATAATTTTTATCTTTTATTTATTTAGAATATAGTATTCATTTATAATTCTTTTTCATTTTTCATTTTTTTTTATTGAATTAAATAATTGTTAATGATGTATAATAAAATATTGTAAGGGCATCCAAATAGATAAAAAAAAAAAAAAAAACAAACAAACAAATAAATAAATTCTCTTTTGATTTATAAAAACAAAAGAAAATTGTTTTCATTTTTCATGACGCTTAAAAAATTGTTATTGTTATTTGAATTGAAATCGCATCTAAAACGAATAATAGAAATAAATATAAACTAGAAAGAGGACATTTTTATGTAGCTTATGTTATGTCTTATGTGTAGGTACACACAAATCTATGATTTATATCTTAGGTTTTTTGATAAAAAAAAAAATTATGAATAAATTAATTGTTGAAAAAACAAATTTTTCGCATAAGTATTTTATCTTTTATGGGGGGGGAGGGTTTATTTTCTGTTAGTATTTTAAATTATATACAAATTTTTAGATCTACTTAAAAGAATTGATTTGATGGTAAAAGATGATCGGTCTTAGAAGATATTAGACTTTTCCGATCATCAATTTTATCATCAATCACGCGCTTGAATTTATGAAAAAAAAAAAAAAAAGAATTTGCAAACTACTTAAAAGAAGTAATTTAATTCAATACAGTTTTTTTCTATCCGCGAGTAATTAGCGAACTATATTTTTCTATAATTTTCAATTTAATTAATAAAATTACGAAGATAAAAAAATTGACACAATTCCTAAAATATATATTTTCTTTTTTTTTAAAAAATTTTGTAAGTGATTAGAGAAGAAATGTTGGTATGAAGAAAATTAAAAAAAATATTTTGCCGCCGCCGCTGATATATATTTTATACATATTATTATTTTTTTACACACAATCAATTAGTAAAAATAAAACGAATAAAATTTATAATCAAAACTATGAATCTATGAAACAATTTCTTCGTTTTCTTTAATTATCAAATCATTGAACAACAAGAACGCGTAATGGTTCAAATGCTGAACTGAATGGTTTTAAGTCATTAACCTATAAGGTCAAATAATAAATTGAAAACGATAAAAATGTAGAATGATTGTAATCAATGGTTGCCTCTATCAAAATAAAATAATTCACAAGAAATGGCACAAATGTTTTCAGTAGCCAAAGTAGACAGAGGAGGGTATAATATGAATTTAATACGTTTATCAATAAACACAAAATGAATTCGGTAATATTTATTATTCGTTTTCAATACTTTTCTCAGTATTGAAGCATCAAATAAATTTCTAATAGAAAAAAATCAATGATGACCCACTAACTTCGCAGGTAAAATACATACAAGATTTGGTAGAGAAATAATTCTAGACAGACCGCCAAAAATACTCTTACCAGAAAAGGCCTACCAAAAATACCTTGTAACCTATGTACAAAAACATATGTGTTATGTATATAATATATATACAATAAAATTCAGTAGATAAACTATATCTGACATCTGTATTCTATAACGCGTCGTACCCGTACATACCTTACGTTCCTTACCCATGCATGGCATGGGTCATCAATGTTTGTGTACACAAGGCAGAGGCATTGTATAGTTTATATGTTCATATATATAATACACTATTGGCTGAATATACCTTATAATAACATCCATAGAAGAAAACATATAAGTCGACGACGTATCAATACAAGTTGTAAGATGAGTGACCTTGACAGGACAGGACACAATCATATATAATAATAGATAAAACGAACAAGAGGGAGTGTGGGTGGTGCAGTGGTTTCGTAAATTTTGTGTCACTTTATATTTGGATGTCGATGCCGTCGCCAAAATACGTTTAGAAAATGTTATAATATAAGATGATTGGCTCTCGTAACAAAATTTTCTAACTTGCATTTGGATTCCCCTCTCCCCTGTTAATTCATATTAAATCAGCAGGATTTTTTTGTTTTTTTTTTTCACAAAGCACGTGCGTGTAACCTAGCAAATTGCGTAAATATCTGATGCATTATTATATTGGTTTATCGTGCACGCACCATTTGCAGAAGATTAGTTTATTCATTTAAATTAATATCTATTTATTATATGAAATTATGGCTGCCTAATTCGATAATCGGTTTTATTAATAAAAATGTTCATTAACAATTCTCTATTCGTATTTTGTTTTGTTTTGTTTTGTTTAGTTTTTTTTTTCATTTTATTTAAATTTTTAATCTTGATTAAAAAGTGACCAATGAAAAGGGGAAATCAATTTTACAGCGTCGATATCAACAATACAAATAAAACAACAAATCGACTGAATGGCATTTGGTTGGGTCGGTTGGTCATTGATTATGATGCTTATCGAAAGGGTCCGGCGTGTTAAAGAAAAACAAACAACAACATCACTTTTTCCCTGTTTTTTTTTTATTATTCTTGTATATCAATTGAAGAAGGTTTAACGTTAGTTTATTGTTTTCACGTACATTTCACAGATTATGAAAAGTAGAATTTTTAAAAGTTTTTTTTGGCGATTTTTTCGTAATAATATTTTTTTTGTAAATAAGTATAATAATTTGTTATTGTACGTTAAAAACTGTTGCTAAATTCGTTTAATATTTTTTGCTTGCCTATCAATTATCACGTAGAGATTTAAAATATAGGAGAATTAATTTTATATCTATTAGTGCACACCCGCATGGTTTTAATAATTAAAATTTTCAAAATAAATATTTATAAATTCAATTAAATAAGCCTAGATTTGATTTTATGTTTTTTTCATCCCAAATGCCTAAGTAAATAATTTTAAAAAGCGAAATGGAATAATTATGCTCATAATGACACAATCGTAATTGGTTAAACATGTTTCAATATGTTTAAAAATTAATTTAAATCTGGTTTTCATCTATTAATTTGGTTTTTTTTTTTGTTTTTACATTCAGTAATTTTTTTTCCATCGATATATGCATGTTCCCGACCCCTACAATAAAATAAAACTAAAATAGCAAGCAGTTAATAAAAAAAAAAAAAAAAAAGTAATAAAAATAAACGCGACGGTTTAACATTTGTATAAAAATGTAATAAAACTATACATCGTACCGAAAATTGTATTATAAAATACGAGTTAAGGTATATTACGTTAGATAAACAACAACAACAACACAAAAAACGGTGTAATTTGTAAAACATAAGTGTTAACACACAAAACATATTACCTTTAGATATATATAGTGTGTGTTAGGAGTCAGTAATATATTGAAATATATAGTATGTTATGCGGAGCACCACTATATCACATCGGTTGAGTCGAATTAGGTAGATATAGCTAAAAACCAAAAAACAACAGAAACAAAAAAAGGTATAAACGTCGAGTTTGTCGTTTATACAGAAAACAAAATCCTATATGACCGTACACAAATGTTACCTTAAAATACAGTGTAAGATCTATCGATTATATATATATATATATACAGTTAGACTTAGATTTAGTTTAGTTTGTAGTGTAGTAGAGAGTGAGGTATAACCGCAAGATTAAGTTTAAAGATAGCCGACACGCAAATGGCCCTTTTTTTTTTTGCTGCTGCTGCTGCTTCCTTGAACAACGGTACGTTACGTTACACGGCGCGGCAATCGTGTGTACTGTGGAAGAGAATATACTCGTATATATTTATGCCAAATAACCCAAACAAACATACACAACGTTGGATAGTTTCAGTCAGCTTTATAATATAGATATTGAATAATTTGGTCGATATATACGCACAATACACAACACACATTTTTCACATTATATAGAAAATAATATTACAACCATAAGAAATATAGTGATTTATCAAAATAACATTTCAAAATTATTTAAAAATACTACCATTTCGTCTAGATTTTAAACTACCATAATTTTCATATATGAATGAATTGAATAGACCGCTTATCTCACAAATGCAATTTTTATTATTTAAAACTAGTAGATATCCTACTCTACCAGCGCCTCAAAAAAAAATGTAAATAGTAGTCAAATTGCACAATATATAGAAAAAGATCGCTGCTATATATACCGATATATCCGGATAGTAGGTAATACGGTTGTCGCGACCAGACCCTTATACCACTTTATACTCAATCAACTCCAGTTTACATTTAACATGACAAATAATACACGCAGCCGTTCACCAATAACAATAAATATATAAATGTAAATGTTTCACCGTGCGATAAACGCATATCAAAAATGTAATAAAAATTTGTTGTTAATCAGTGATTTGGTGTTTTGTGCGATAAAGTAACGTAACGTTAGCACATTGATTAGTGATTATGTCGCATATAATTATGTTCGGTTGCGATGATATTTTGTTGTTGCATTGATTTTTTTTTTTTTTTATATATGAATATATATTTTTATATTATTTAGCTACTGTTTAATGTTTACACTGATTGATACTTTATGGAATTTGATAATAGTGATTATAATAAATATGTCAAATGCGTCATTTTTCGTTTGGTATAAATTTAATGCTTTAATGCAGTAAAGATTTATATTTCAAATAAATGTTTATTAATGTTTTTTTTTTTTATTTTTTATTGGTTTGGAAGCAGGATTTATTTATATTAAAGTAAAATGCAGATATTCAACGAATGTTTAGTATCTTAGTGTGAAAACAAACTCATAGAATTTAATTGCAAAATTTCTATTTAAAATGCAATATATTGTATTTTAATCGAATATATATCGAGAATAAATTGTGATCGACTTAATGATTGACAAGACAACCAAATGTAATTTTAATGTTTGCAATTTATTTTAATTTTTTCCATCTATACCAATTTCCAATAACGCAGTTAAATAAACCTATAATCTACCCATTCATTCATCACCCATACCAGAAAACCCCCTAAGATTCTAATACATTTATTGCACCGTTAATTCAAATAACCGAGACCCCACACCACACACATCCCACCACCTCTAAATACAATGAAGAGCATTACAAATTTAACTTCATATAGAAAATATACTTTAGTTGTTGTTATTCCAACATTGATTTTATTCTATTATACATTAGTTTTTTTTTTTTTTGTTTTTTTTGTTTTTCATTATTCCGTCTTTCTTTTCAATTTTATATTTACCCGCGCACATTGAACTAAATATTTATAATATTCAGTTTACTTGTCAATAATATTCATGTCATAAAAATAAGCTGCTTTGTATATTTTCTAACTAACTTTTTTAATGAACAGAGAAAAGAAAAAAAAAAAATCAATAAGAATTTTAGTTCGCGCATTGCATAAAAATTGAATATATTTATATGTATGTATGTAGCTTTTCGGAATTGGATTTCGAATGCATTTTATGGACTTTATAATTTATGTAAATATTTCTTTCAATCGTTAGATTTAATTAGTCCACATAATGTAAATGTGTATAAGTTTGAAATTTTGTGTTCTCATCATTTCGCAAAAAAAAAAGAAGAAAAAGTAAAATGAAATTTAATTTAAGCATAAAATGTAGTTAATTAGTAGTTTTACGATTAAATATTTTGTGTTATTTCTATGCATTGTAGTGAACAAAATTCCATGAATATGATAAAAATTGGACCCGAATACGTAATGGCAAACAACCGAACTAAACATAGAGAAATTCTTCCTTTGAACTTGAACAGCCCACCACCACAAATTGAAATCATTACAATACCTATTTAAGTTTTATTTATAATTTAAAAACGTAAAATTGTTGTCGACGACATATTTCTTGGCCGACACATATAATCTCTGATCCATTCGATAAAACAAAATGTCAAAAATAAAGAAATAAAAAAAAAAGAAAAAAAAAAAATAGTTAATACGATTTTGTTGCTACCCTGGTTCAATTTTCTTTAAATTAGCATTGAATCGGTAATTGGCAAATTTGTTTGTTTGGCATTCCGATTTCTATAACTATTCGCCTTAATAATAATTGTTACTTCATTAAATCCCATGAAAATAAAAAAAATAAAAAAGTCCCAATCAAAATGATTAATGCATGCATATGCTAGTTGCTGCCTGTGAGCTTACAAAAAAAAAAACTATTTTTAATAAACATTTAAGTATTAATCTGGACGCTGTCATAATAGAAATTATAAAATAACCGTTTTTAATTTTTTTATATTATTTTTATTTTATTGTAAAATAATAGAAGAAAAAAGAAGGAAAACGAAAAATGTCACGTAAATTATAGACTTATAAAAATATTAAATGAAAGTTCCCATAATGTTATGTTAGGCTACTACACGTTTTTAAATGCATATTTTTATATGGTTTAAACAATCCCCGCGCGCACACAATAACAAATGTTTAATGAATGTCCGAGATTTCATATTGTTATACTATTAGACTATAGGCTTGTAAAAATCGTTGTCTTGTCCATAAATATATAAAATATTATTATATTATTTCATTTTTGTTTTGTTACCCGTGAGTCGATTTCTTTTATTATAATTCCATTTTATTATTTCTTCGACCCCATACAAATATTACAATATGCACACACACAAACACACACACACACACACACACACAATATATCTAATACATAAAGTACATTTACTATAAATAACATTTTTTTTTTTTTTTAAGTATTTATTCAGTTCATATACGTCACCAGTGTATTTATTTCTAGTACCTAATTATAATCTACTATATTTTTATTATTGCTATTATTATTTCAATAAAATTTTAGACTGGATTTTTCTTTTTTTGTTGTTTTGTCGTTCCCTTCTAGAGTCGTATCTGTTTCTCCTGTTATACATACATACATAATATGGTTAAAGTCCAGGAACCTTTTCAGAATATATGTAACTATACTAAATTTAGGTAAGTAATGTGTATTGTTCATCAAGCATAATCATTCTCACATATTATAATTTAATATTCGAAATATTTATTAATAATAAACATTATAAAAACATTCCCCTAATTTAGTTTTTATATAGTTTTGTGTGTTTTGTACGTGTTTTTTTTTTCTTTCTTTCTTTTCTGTCTTTTCCTTTTTAACACAGATTGTTATTATTTTAATGAAGGTATTTTGTACTGTATGGTTAGATGGATTGATTGTTCAACGTATGCGACATTATTACAATTTACAATCACACTCAATTCTTATGGAAGAAAACAAAAAAAACAAAAAAAAAACCAACACACACACTCTACTCATTTATTTGTAACCTATACAAGTATTTTAATGATAAATTTAAACATTTTTGGTAGAATTTACTTTATTTTATTGTCAACTAGCTGGATATTTTATTGTATATATACCAAATGTGGCAATTGACCCGACCATCATAATCATCACCATGCAATTATTAGAGCAAAAATATATTTGGTGTGTGTATAGATTATGTTTTTTTTTTTTAAATATATTTCTGAATTATTATTAATTTCTCCACAAAATAATTGCTATAAAAGAAATAAAATGCAGCCCATCCCATTTAATGGAATGGCATATATATTAATATTATAGGCAATAAGCATTCTTAAATAGCATAATATGAAGCATAATTTTCAAGTTGCCTGCATTTATTATAATGTAAATGATTTTTTTTTTTGATTCACACAAATTTAGATTAAACCGAAATAATGAATATTTTAATATAACTCTGCACACAGACACACAAATAGCAGCACCTTTTCTAATGACGATTCTTTTAATCCAGAACCCAAACAAAATGAATAATAGCAAATTTCATACCGTATAATACCGCACCATCATATAAGTAGTTGATTGGAATATATAGTTATGTAGTAATTTAATATATTGCGTGCAGATAAATTGAAAAGATTCGCATACATATACACACGCACACACTTTAAACACAATAATAATATTTGCATTCAGTCCGGGCATTTTGCAACATAAAAAACAAAAAAAAAACAAAATAAATACAAAGTGTTTGATACAAAATAAAAAAAAAACTTGAATAGATTTTTATATCTAGTAAGTATAAGTAGGTATAAACAATTGAAATATTTTCAATGTTAAAATTTTTTAAAAACGTTTTATAGGTAGCTGGTTTGATTCGCGTTATTGTTTTTTGTTTTTTTTTGTTTTTGTTTTCTTTGTTTACTCGTCATTTTTATTGTCCTTTTTTATGAGATTTGGTTCTAATGCTTGCTGTAACTAAGCAATATATTTTGACTATTGATGATTATGATTATGTATGTAGTGATAATGACCTTGAAAACGGGGATGTCTCAAGCATTTTTATCGTTTTTAGAATTTATAACTTTTAATTATCAATGAACGGAATGAGAAAAATGTAGTGAATTTATTTTTGTTCTCTATTTTTCCAAAGTTGAATTAAAATTAAAATTAAAAAAAAAAAAAAATCTAATATCAACACACAAGAAAAATAACGAAAAAAACTATGTGATAAAAACTCTAATTTTATGAAGCAAACCATAAAAAAGGCCATTCTGTGTAGAAATAAAACTAGAGATAATGCTATTAAATGAACGTTCACATTTTGGTACATGTTACGTGATTCATTATCTGTCTACCAGATATAGAAAAGAAGAAAAAAAAAAAAAAACGAAAAGAAAGAAAAACTGTTCTCTATCATTCGTATTTATTAACGTTATCAGAGTTCAATATGATGTGCAAAATTAGGGTTGAAAAGAAATTGTGGATAAGAGCATAATATTGTCAAAATACTTAAATAGATTTTTATTTTCACAGCTTTCAAATCATCTGATTCGGGTAGTTTGGATTGCACTGATGTGTGTTCCGGGAATGGAATACAAAAAGCTCTTCGACAGAAAAAAAAGAGTGAATTATTTTTTAAAGCTACACATACTATGAATTTATATAATTCCTCATCCTATAAATTATTTGTTACATCTTATAAACTACACGTTGTTCAATTGAATACGAAGACGAAAATTAAAATGATCTTAGAAATAATTTGTTTGTTTTTCATTTATTAATTCATCTTCTTTCATTTAACTATTTTTGTAAATCTTTCTGTTTACTATCGAAAAAAAAAACGGTATAAGAAATTAGATGGGGTATTCGAGCACTGATCAAAGTGAAACAAAATACGCCTGAACATCGATTATGTGTTGATTTACAACAAATAAGTAAGTACTTAAACCAAATTCATATTAAATTATTTACTTAAAACTACTAAAATGCTAAATGAACCGAAATTATTCAAAAATTTGTGTTCGAAGAAAAAATACGTTATGAATCATAGTTTGAACAATGAACATGCCACTTATTGGATATCATCGTTTCCACACACACACACACACACACAATTCAATAGTTTAAATATTATAAATGAATTTAAAAAAAAAAAACAACAAAACTTAAATCATAAACTATGAATGCTGATACTGATTAAAGTAAATATTAATTTTAAAACGAAGAAAAAAAAATATAAGACTTTAAAAGAAGTCCAGGTGTGTGGTGATATACCCGTTATAATATCTATTCTCTCTACAAAACATTAAATCTTCCGTATAGAAAACCTAATTCACTTTAATGAATGGATATTCTTATAAAAGTATGAACAAGAAAATAAAAAAAAAAAAAAAAAATGAAAGAAGAATAATCAAAACCCGCAAATGAAAATATTCAAGGTAGAAATAGGATCGTACTCGTACCTATATACGAATGCAGCGAAATACCCTTTCAATGTGTCCCCAATACCAAGATGAGTGAGTCTGTTTCAGTGTTGGTTCACAATTTTTCAAATGGAAAGAATTATTGTGCTTATTTTTATTATATTTTATAGATTCTACCCATCTTTTGTATCCTTCTTATTCTATTCAACCTATTCTATACCTTTTCGAAAACGAGTACACACAGTTAAAACTAGTTGGGTATATTGTTTATTATTTTAATATCACAACGAACATACTTTTAAGTAGATTATAACAAAAATAAAACAAAAAAAAGAAATATATAGAATAAAATAAAATAAAGAAAACGAAAAAATGGTATTGTTTTCGCCTTTGCAATACGTTACACTGGTTGGGTGCAATAGACTAAAGAGCTAAAGATTTCAATGGGGTTAATATATATTCGCCTTGAAATACACAAGAAAACACAGACAATAATCCCATATTTAAATTACATTTTATTTTTTGTTTGTATGCATTTGGAAAGAGGCGATATTTTGACGATTTGAAATATATTCATAATGCAGTTATGATTGAACAAATAATTTGATAATAAAAAACGGAATTCCAGTTATTAAAGTTTTCATTCTATTAAATGGGGAGTAATTTTAAATCATTAGAAAATTGAACGTTAGATTTTTGCAAAGGAAAATCGCAAGTAGCGTCACCCCGTCTGACTTAAACACTATTTATGTTACATAAATTGTGATTTTATTGAAATTATTAGATATCGTGAAGTAGTTTAGATATGGTTTGAAAAGTGTGTGCGGTCTTTTTGTTTTCCTTAAGATAAAATATGTGAATTTTAACGGAAACATAAACTGGCAGAAAACAATGATGTTGTTTTTTTTTATTTTATTTTTTTTCATTTTACCTTTCTTCTAATATTTGTTTAAAGATAATCCTGTAGTTTTTTCGATTTTTTTCTTCTTTTTGTTAAATGTGTTGGTGTGTGCGTGTTTGCATTTTTCTACTTTTTGTTTTGTTTTGTTTTTTTTTTATGAAAATTAAACAATATTTTGAAAAGTAAGTAAACCGAAATGATACTTTTGAGAGAGTACAGTTTTTATGCTTAAAGGTTTTAAAATGAAATAAAAACATAATTTAAATATTTGGAATATATCTTGGCTTAGGTAAATCCTTATACATAAGTTTTTCGTTAAACTTTGTACCTGTCAACTTATTATCATTAATTTAAATGTGTGTGTGCATCGTGCTTAAAAAAAAGATCAAAGAATTCTCTATATTAAAAAGAATTGTACAATTATCAAAAAAAAAAATAAAAAACAATAATTAATTCTTTTTGAAATTCTTATTTCATTTTGAATGTATAGAAAAATTAGCTTGAATGGAATATAAAGAAAAAGCAACGTATAACATATTTGTGCAGATTTTGTTCAATTTTCTACTAATTTATATATTATTTCCAAATAACCTAAACAAGAGACGAACCGCATTGTCTACAAAATAAAATCGATTGGTAATAATTTATTTTATTTTATTTTATTTTTTTTTTTTTTTGATAATATTTCGTTCAATGTCACCCAAACGCATAACACACATCGGTCGTTTTGTTTTATTATAAAGTTTTTAATATCAATTTCAAATATTTCTATTGATATGTGAATTTAGCACAAAAGGCTCTGCTCAACATTGCATCTATTGCACATTGGGCCACATACAACAAAACACAACACAAAAATCTACACACATATAGAAGTCACCAGAGGATCGTCGCATATGCCAAATAACGCAAATATCTAAATACGGCCATATTGAGTTATAAATATAGCGGCATTTGCAAACAATAGATCGGCATAATTTTTGTTTCATTTTTATTTTGTATACCTCGATGTAATGTAGTTAAATTATATACATATTGTGTTTTTTTTGTTGTTTTGCTCATTCAGGATTTTCGGTTGAATTTAATAAAGAAACATTTTTCGAATGTTTGCTCTAATCCCAATCTCATACACAAGCACATATTTATAATTCATATGCATGTGGAACACATAGATTATTTGAGGTAGCTTTTAGTTAATACCCGTGTGTTTCAACATGTTTGAAACGATTAACGAAATGAAAAAAAAAAAAATGAAAAAAATAACGGTGTTCCTCAAAATGCTTGAGACTATCCAAAATATATTTTTGATAAAAAAAAAAAAAAAATTTTTTGTCATTACATTGTCTTTGAGACACACAGAAAAGAAACATTTATTATTTCATTAAAATGTGTACGTTGGGTCCCTGATACAAAAAAGCTGTGATAAGTAATTCGAAATTCTTGAATGTCAAAACAGTTAGTTAGCTACTTAGTTATTTAGTTAGTTAATTAATCATCATGACCATAATATCCATTTTTCTTGTGTATATTCGTTGTGAGCTATGGGCAGCGAAAACTCTAAATAAACTTAATCTATTAAACATTATAAGTATTATAAAATTACTCTAAGCGAATGTGTACAAAAGTTCGTTTTAAGTATATTCTTCTCTTCGACATTATTATAAAAATAAAAATAAAAAGTAATGTACGAGACGGATTCTATAATAGGTTCGTTAATATTAATAATAAATATAATTCTTGTTTTTCTTCGTCAATGGTTTTTTTTTTTTTTTTGTTGTTCATTATTTGAATTCATCTTTTTCTTTTTGTGTGTTCGGTTGTGTTGTTATAGATCTTTTTACCTGGACTCTTAATAATAAGTCGTCGTCGTCGTCATCGTCGTGTAGGTTATAAAAATTGTAACTCGTAACTCGTAAGTAAAGTTTTAGTTTTAGTTTTTTTTTTTTTTTTTTTTTCAATATAATAGAGTCACATCGCATCATCAGATGGAACAATAGAAGTGTAAAATAATATGTGTTCAGGTCGCATTTTTATAATAAATATTATATGGGTTTTTATACTTAGGGAAGCACAAATAAGGCTACAATGCGCTGCTGCTCTCCTCTCTCTCCGGTATTATTATTTATTAAGTATTATTTCGAAACTAGAAATTTTTATTTTTATTATTCGAAACAACAACACTATACTTATTTCAGTTTAATAGTAAAAGTATCTAGAACTAACACCATGATGAATTATTTTTGTATGTTTCGTTTTTCTTTTTGTTTTCGTCTAAATATGCTCAGCCATTGTATTTTAAAATATAACATTATAACGTATTTGTGATACGAATAGCATTTAAGTCTTGTAGAGGTAAAGTTTTTTTTTTTTTTTTTCAAATTTTTATATTCGAAAACAGATTTTAATGTCCAGGTGCGAAAATTTTCTGGTTTCCAAAACTATTAAAAATCGTTGTTGTTTCGTCTTCTATATTATTATTTTTTCTTCTTTCGTTTTGTTTAGATTTTATTTGTAAAGTAGTCGAAACGTTGCACATCAATTTTTTCAACAAAATATATATTGTTTATAAATGAACCAGAATATATATAGATAGATAGGTACAGCGAGACACACTCGCATATACTCAAAAAACCAGCCAAACCAAACATTGATTTATCATTTTTATTGATATAGGTATGAGGTTTTATCGTTTGCGCATAGCGCCTAAGATATATTGGATAGGAAATGGATTACTTTCCGGTATTTCAATTCAATTTTAATGTCAAGGTATTTTTTTTTTATATATTTTTATTAAGTTTGTGCATCAAATATTGTTAAGATAACTGTTTAAAACGATTTTAGACCAATGTAAAATCCGTTATAAAATGTTTTTCTTTTTCTATTTTTTATTTCTTTTAAATTTGAGTTTATTAAATAATTTGGGCAATTCATTCCATTTGGGCAATTTTTAGATGCATTTAACTACTTTTCAATGTGTTAACTGCACCTTTATCGAAAGTACACAAAATAATTGTTGGCCATTCTGAAATTGTATTTGACTATAGGTATCTTCAAATGTACATTCATTTATACAATCAATTATAAGTGAAATTGCCAGTATATTAAAATGTACACATTCAGCAACATCGGATGACTACCAACCGAAACCAACTTCCCATGCGTTTCGTTCAAATCACATCAAATTTTCTATTATTCGAATATGGACAATATTCAAAATTCATTTTTCAAACAAAAAACGTTTTTATTTGAATGCTTCAATTTGTCAAAACGAATAATAACGAAATTGGTTAGATTAGGTAAGTATACCAGAGGACAGATGTGCTCGATATTAAAACAAAATAAATTCCATGATGATAGAATATGTTCCACAGTCATCAGTCTCTTAAAAATCATTAAAACTTTTAATATACGCAATATAAAATTAGCGCTAACATTTTCAGTGCCATATAATTAAATTTACTATTTAACGAAAAACAACAAAAATCTTAAAACTAACTATGACAGAAAGCTTTACTTTTATCCCATATATTTGAAAAGTTGTGTGCGGCAGCGGCGGCATAATATTCGAATATTTTTTTTTTTAAATTTAAATATCAGTTAGATTGTCATTTAATTTTATTCAAAATGATAAACAAAAATCAATTTATGAGAATTTTCTTTTCGTTAGACAGGTTAAAGCATAAAATGGGTATTTCAATAATACTCATACAAACTCTAGCCGGTAAAATATTCCGGAACAATTATTTATTTTATCAGGTGTTGGTTAAGTAAGTAATTCTTACGATTAATAAATTAAAAACTAAATAAAAAAAAAAAATGATTGTGGAATGAAATAAATTTGAAACCAACCTGGACAATTCCAACAGCGTTTTATTAAAATATCCGTTTTGTTATTGTTGTGTTGCGGCTATTATTGCTGTGCTGAATTGATAATATATTTGAATTTGATAATTAATGCACACACATCCAAGATTTAAAATTTGAAAAAAAAATATATTTTTTGTTATAATTTCGCGCGCAATCAACCCACAAATATATATTTTGCTTTTCTTTTTCTTTTTCTTTTTATAACACGCACGGGGGGCTGATACGCGACAACACTTTTCCTGGATCAAAATAAAAAAATAAATTCTCTTTAGATTTTAATTTTCTTTTCTATTTTGGAGGGGGAGGATTTTCGCTTACTATTTTTCTTCTTTTTTTTTTTCTTTAATTTATATTTTTGCTCTCTTTTCGGACACACAATCTCTACTCAATTTATTTTTAGTAGAAACACGGACACGCACATTTATTTATTAATTTAGCCACAAATACACTCTCTATGCAAATATATTATTTCTTTTAATTATATATAAAGAGAAGGAACTTGAAATATCCACAAGATTTTTTAAACGCGCAATGCACTTCTTGATATATAATTTTTTTTCTGATTTCTTTTTAAAATATTTTTTCTTTTTTCTTTTCTTAAATTTAGGTTTTTCTTTTAAACAAAAAAATAAAATAAGAAAAACCGCAAACACTTTTCCTTAAACTTTTTTTTTTGGTTTAGGAATATAAAATTCACACAATTCACGACACTTTTTTTAGCCCCAAAGTGACACTTGACTTTAAACGGTCTTGCCTGCCTCTGACTATGGAAATTTACGTAAATTTCGTATCTTTTTTTTTTAAATTTAATTAAAGTTTTAATTTAATATTCAAATTGGAAACATTAACACTTTTAATTTGCTGGTCCTTTTTTTTCTTTTTATTATTAAATGAACACCACCACGATGACGACGACGTGGTAATATTATAATAATGTTGGTAACAACACAGACAACTTAATGGCAACCATAATTTTGCAAACATCAATAAATCGGTTATAATTGGCATTAAAAATTGTTGCTTCTTCGTATTGATAAAAATTATTATTGGTTGATGATTGTTCGTCATGATATTTTACTGCAACATTTGTTGTTAGTTGATTTATTGACGATGTCATTATCGTGGTTGTATGAGTTGCAATATTAGCAACAGCAGCAGCATCATTAATCGAACGAAAATTTGGTAAAATTGTCGATAAACAATCAGATAATGTTGGTAAAAATGTTTTATTTGTAGCAATGTTATTGATGTATTGATGATGATTGTCACAATGATGATGATGATTATGCTGTGTCAGCAAATAATATGTCATGTTTGGTACAATTGCTTACATAAATTATGTGAATAAAATGCATTGGCTTGACAACCTATCTGGTTTTCAATACAAAAAAACAGCACATGTTCCTCCAGCGAAACGCTGCTGCTGGGATTGTATTGCGGCGGTGCGCAATGTGATTATGTTATTTAAACATGCAAAAAATGTTAATATTATTCCTTGTTTGATGCTTTTGATTTCCAAACGAAAATATTTATCCCCTTTTCGGTTATTATTGTTATCCAAATAAATATGCGCAATTGGCAATTGTATTTTTTCTTTATATAGATGTGTATGTTTGTGTGTGTGTGTGTGTAAGTGTGTTTATGGTGTTTGTAGATTTTATGTTGATTGTTGATCTTGATATATAAGTTTTTTTCTTCTTTTCTATTTGAAAAAATGTCTAAACGCGAATTTATTTTTCTCAATTAAATATATTTTGCACATTCAAGGAAGAAAAATAAAGTTACAAAAAATTGTTCTCGCGTAAATTAATTAGTTAAAAAAAATTATGTTTCATTGACAAATTTCTTATATTTTGTTGATGGTTGGTTGGTTGCTTGATTTATTGGGTAGTTGTTTTTTTTGTTTTTTGTTTTTTTGTTTAGCATTAAATATGTATATAAATAGGAACATACACCATTTGTTTTGTTAAATTTAAAAGAAAACAAAATGTTAACTTTTTTTTTTTTTTTTTAATTTGGTACGACAATCTAAAATAATGAGCAAATCGAATTTAAAAAACCAATTTTTATCGCAAGAAAATCACTTAATTATTGTTGTTGATTGAGAAACGAATGTTGATTGTTGTTATTCTGTTCTATTTTTTGTTTTTATTATATTATTTTCTTCTCTTTTCTTGTTTTTATTATTAATTTTATTCTGTTTTTTGTTCTTTTTTCTATTTTAATTATCCAATTTGTGATTGATAGTTGGTTGGTCTAAAATAAAAATAAGAATAAACCATTTTGACACTTGAGCGTTTATATAAAACTTTTTTTTTATTTGTGGTGCTGTTACATGCAAAACAGTATTATAGGTTTAGGTAGGTATTGTATATATTAGCACAAATTACAAAAACAAAACCAAATTGATCAAAAGGAAGTTTTTTTTAAAAAAAAAAAAAAAATATGTAAAATAAACAAATTTATGAAATGCACAATTTTTTGTTTTATATAAAAATCACTAAGATAAAAATAATGCGTTTGCTTTTAACAAATGAAATGACTGTAATTTCTAATATTGAAGAAAAAAGAAATCAATTATTGAAAAATCTTAATTGTAACTACTTTTAGTAAATTTAAAAAAAAAACCAAACAAATAATTTTGTAAATATTTAATTGGGCGGTTTGCTTGCATTACACAACTAATTTCAAAACTGATTTTAATATTTGGCAAAGTAAATTTGGGTTTAAAATGCAAGCCACACCAAGCTACCAATAAAATTATTGTATGGCATTTTATTTTATTAATAATGAATGAAATTTTCAAATCAAATTCATTTCAATTCTCTGGTCGATTTTAATTATTTTTTTTTTTTTTTTTTAGTTACCACACAAAACTTTTAAAAAAATCCTTTCAGAGATTTGTTTTTATTTTATAATTTTGAGCTATTTTTAATTATTTTGATTTTTTTAATTAAAAAAAAGCCTCGACTTAACACAAAAACGAGTTAATTTCATAAATGTATTTTTATTTTTATTTATTATTTTTTTGCTTTCTTACTTGTGTTTTAGTTTTACTTTTTTTTTTTAAGTTAATTTAAATTGTAATTTTTTAGCCGCGACAATTTCTAATTATTAATTAAAAGTAATACCCGAAAAAACGAAATATTTTTAATTTTTTTAATTAAAGAACAAACAAACGAAAAAAAACTGTTTCTTTTCTTTTTCTTTTTTTTATTTTTATTGATGTTTTGTTTTTTGTTGTTTCTTTTTCTTTTTCTTTTTTTTGTTATGTGCGCGCGGAGCGGTCTTAATGTTATGCATGCGCTCTTGCCGAGCGGTGACCGAAGACTGGAGTGTATACGTGTTGTAAGTGTGAAAATTTTGCTGGTAGGGATACACACGATGGTATGTGATTAATATTAGTACGCGAGATATGACCCCAGCCGCAGATAATTTCTAATGAGTGAAACGAGGACGGCAACAAATTTATATATAGAGGATATTAATGTACACACGCAACACATGCAAACATAAATTAATGAATATAATGTTGTCACTGTCTCTTATTATTTTTGTTGATTTTTTTTTTTTTTTTGCAGTGGTTGTGTGTATTATAATGTGTGTTCTTGTTACCTATTTTTGTTGTGCTATGCTGCGACACAACGAACCGATGAAGACGACGCGTCGTATAGATGAATTGTATATGCTGCTGCTGGTGTATGATGGGTGAACTCGCTTACATTCTCGAGCAATGTATGTTTTAAATGCCATCGGTTTATGGTTTATAGCATTGCCATATATTACTAACATTGTATACAGCCCATTCACCAATACAACTCATACACACTCATAAGATACGAATACATACAGAACACACATTATCCATAGAGGCGCTATCACGACACGATGAATAATGTTTAGAGGTACCCAGAGTTAACATACCGCACGCACACATCCAATGAATTTTCCATACACCGGAAAAACAATATTCAACGGTGGTTCGAATGATCCGGTTAAAATTTTTTGTGTTGTTGTTGTTGTTTTTTGTTTATGTTGTTGGTGTATTATTTGTATTTAAAGCACCACCTTCTTCTGTTTTCGGGGCGGTGATTACTTCGCCTATATACGCGAAATTTACGATAAAAATATAACAACAATAATATCAGGCAGCAAAAATATAATCGGTATATATGCAATGTGTAAAATAAAATATAAGTAAAGTAAAGTAAAAAAAAAAGAAAAATAAAAAAATAAAAACGAAGTCGTATGTTATTAAAATTTTATTTTGTCGTTAGCATTTCGGTTGGTCTTTGTATATTAGTTATATGGCATATACTTATATGTACCAGGTAGATAGAAGATAGATCTTCTTACTGAAGTATATGACATTATATGCATAAAATGATAAGAACTAATGCTCTCTTCATACTATTAAATAAGTATTGTTTTTAATTCTTCCTCATTTATTTCTATGATTATATAATTCATGTGCTAATTGTCGGTTATACATTAACTCTTCGACATTCAACGTGTAGTTCCAATGTATTAACAAATTGTACAAATACGACGAACTGTTTAATAATTCTAATTTTTAAATTATATAATTAAAACCACCTCCTCAATACTAATTTGTCAATTTGCAACCGAGCAATGATATTCCTTTTTACATAAAAAAAAAAAAAGATAAGGAGCAAAGTCTATCTTTCGTCTCTTACATAGAAAAACTTAATTTTAAATGAAATGAAAACATTGTCCAATACAAAAATCTTATATTAAACCATTTAACATTTATAACGAAGAAGAAAAAAAAACCATTAATTATTTAAATAAATGTAAATTCAAATAGTTATTAACAAACAACGAAATCATCATTCATTGTTATAATTGGTGGCGGCACATAATATAGCAGAGGAATAGAGACAAATAGATTTTCACATAATAATTCAGAAATAGCAACTATATAAAAATAAGAAGAATGCGATGTTTATATGTGGCGAAGTACACACACCATATATATACACAGAACATACATCGTCGCAAACGATGAAGGTATTCTGCAAAGCGCTCGATGACCCCTTCGTCGCATTTTAAACATAAAAATATTATATGACAATTGAAACAAATATATTTTTTTATTTTACTTTTTTTTAAGGTTATTTTTTTTTCTGAATAAAATCCCAATCGCATATTATTCGGTCACACACGTGATCAACAAAATGAAAAGAGTGAGTAAGATTTTATAGAATCCAACAAGAAATTAGTGCTTATATTTCATTGTAGAAATATGTAACATGCTGTTTTGTTAGTGTATATGCTTTTGGGCTGTGTATTGTTTGTGTGAAAACGTAATATAAACGATAACGAAGAATGAAAACACAAACGATGACGGCGACGACATTGAGTCTCTTCTGTTTACTCCGCCAAAAATATACCTTTCGATATATAAAAGCGTAAGATATTGTTAGCCGGCCAAGTAGATGCAGAAAAGAAAAAGCACAAATAAATTGTAACAAAACCGTATTACCAATTAAATTACCATACACCATCGATGGATGGATAAGAAGTACACTTTTTTGTATGAAATTCTTATATGTTTATGGGTTCAATATGTATTTTAAACAAGGTTCATTAAATAAATTGTTTTCTGTTCGCCGTACGTATATTTATTTATGTTGAAAGATTTGTTCACCAGTCGTATTGGATCATTTAGAATATTTGCCATTGTACAATTGAGAGTAGTGTGCAGTGATAATGAATTTGTAAACCGGCCTCGAAACCGATTTATTTCGAAACACCGATAAAGTAATTGCTTTACAATTTTGACCGTTTTAAATATGCAATATTTGCACAATTCTTTTATCAATTAATTTTTTATTAATTAAATTATATACCACAAAGTAAGAGATTTCCATTTGTACCACATTGGGAAATTGTTAACATTTAATTCGAAGAAAACAGAAGCAATTTAAGTAATTACATGTTGACTTCCTAATTAAAAACCCTATAGCGAATGAAAATAATTAGTATTTATGTATCTTTTCATTTTACATATACTTAAGTTGATCAATTTTTTTTTTCTTTAAATATGACGATTTATGTTAAAATTTATTTGATATTCATTCTTAGTTTTAATTAAACGTTAAATGTTTTGGATAGCTTTGGTTTCTTATGTCACAGTGTCACTATGATTACAGGTTGACTTGACTAAAAAAAATATATTTTTTTATTTTTGAAAGTTGCGATCAATGCAATAAATATTTGCTTACTTTTCTAAATACCGGCGATTCTGCAGTCAAAACAAATAGTTGCCGCTGAAGCTGAAATTATTTTGCAGCCAGTATAATTTTTTTCACTCCCACTGCTGGTATATTTTTTATTAAATTTCTCTTAAATTATCGCACTGAAATTGTATCGTCATCCGCTTCATGGAAGGACCGCCACCGTTAAGACACTTAATAAGTTTTTCTTTTCTAATTTTGTTTTTTTCTAAATCGGTATAAAGGTCATAGCATAATAAGGTACTATTATGATATTATAGAATATATGTTCGAATATAAAACCTGTAAGCCATTTTTTTTTATATAAAGGGTGTCTCAGAATGAATAGCTCAAACTTATGGGGCATATTCCTGGGGTCATTCTAAAGGCTAAATCATACTTACGCAAATTCGTTATGCGGCGCGATTTCTTACATAAGCCATTTCCCGGTTGAAGTCTCTACATAAATGCTGTAGCTCAGATTCATATAAAAAAATTGTGGAAAACTCGATCTCCACAATTTTTTTATATTAACTGACCTACAGCATCTTTGCAGACGCTTCAACTGCGACAAAAAATCGCGCCGCATAGCGAATTCGCGTAGGTATGTTTTACCCTTAAGTCGAAAATATAAAAATATTTTTTTTCCGAATTCGGAGTATTTTCGGAGTTCCAGCCATTTGAAGTCAGATTCGGACTCATTTTGAAATGCTTACAACTTCTACAAATCGTAACCAAACTCAACGTTTGTGGGCTTGTTGGAAAGGTTTTTAAAGAAGCTAAATAAAATATTAAATAAGCTTTTTGTGTTAAGTGCATATTTTTCGAGTAATAATTGAATTAAAAATGCATTGCATTATCGACCACTGTTATTGCTACATGTGCCTAATAAAATTGAAAATAACTCTAGACGTATGGTTTTTAGACAAAAAACTTATTTAATATTTTATTTAGCTTATTTAATAACCTTTTTACCGAGCTCACAAACGTTAAGATTAGTTAATATTTGTAGAAGGAGAAGTAGAAGACTCCAGGAATACGCCCCATAAGTTTGGGCTATTCATTCTGGGACACCCTATATATATATTTAATACCACCACCCAGTACTGAAATTATTGTGTAGTTATTTATTTTTTTCACAAGGGTTATCTTAAATGATATTCTGTATATATGTAAGCATCTAATATTGAAATATTCGCATGTGCCCATCCTTTTTAAAAATTGTTTGAATATAAGGATTGCTAAATATTATTTTTTTACATTTTTACATCGAATAAAATGAAAATCAGTAGAATATAAGATGTTATTCAGTAAGTGCCAAGAACAAGAGAAGGCATTCTCATTTTATTGGCTCGCATTTTGTGTATGTGTAATATTAATAAAAAAAAACTTCCTTAACCTCTTCGCTTGGGCCAGCTGTTTCAAGACCGAAATATAACAATATTATCCTGGTCAGCAATACAACATAAAAAAAAAAAAACTTTTAATATTATCCCATTTAGATTACATCGATTTATTCAAGAATTATATTATACTGAACCTTATTAAGACCAGATGTAGTCATAATACCTTGAAAGGAGTCAAGATTGTAAGATAATCATTAATTTTTTTTTTCAAATTATATGCAAATGTAGAGTTTTTGGTAGACTGTAACAACAATATCGAAAAAGAAATTAGTATTTTAAGCAAGCTTTCAACAAATATACAATTTGTCCAAAAATGTATTTGACAACAAACATTTTGAACAGATAATTAAGTTATAATTCTTTCCATTAAAATTTTTCTTTGAAAATTCTATTCAGTCGTAAACAAGACCAAAAACTTCGTCATAAGAACTCTATTTATGGTGTTTAAAAAAAAAATCGCTTTAGGCAATAAGAACGTAAGCCACATCACATCACACAAGAGGTTCATTTCGAATTAAACGCGCTTAAAGTTTTGAAGAAATACTTAAATTCAATAACAATTGCAAAATAATTAACAATTGTCTATCAAAGGTACACTATATATATAACACTATACAGCCTCTACCATTTATTCATAAACAACTCTAGTGAGACCAAAATGTTGAAAATTTAGTCGAGCTTACAATGAAGATACTAATTCATATTTTTTTCTAAAGTGCGGCTTACGTCCTTTATTGCCCCCAAGCACCTTTATATTGTTTATTATATAAGTTCATATATTATTATATTAAATAAGAGCAAATGTATTCCCAGCCATTGATAGTTGCTATATTTTACATTTTTATCGTATTTCTGAGAATAACGAAAATATATTTCAGAAAAAAGGAAATTTGAAGATGAAAAAAGGCTATAGTGAGTTAAATACATTTTTCGGTATTATGCAATGTTTTCTTTATTCAAAATTGCCCTTTTTCCCTGGTTTTAAAAGAAAATATATTCTTTTTTTTTTGTTCTTTCCTGGAATTATTTTTATTAAATCAAAATTTACATTTAACGGAAAAATAAACATACGGCCAGACAATAAAATACCGATATATATAAAACTAATAAAAAAAAATTATTAGTAAAGATTTTCGCAAAAATACTCTGGAATTAAACCCGGCAAACAAAATGTGTCGTGAAGGCAATTAAGTGCGATAGTGCACGTCGTTGTGCACCTGAAATTTTCTGAGCATGTATTGTGCATTTTCTGTTTTTTTCACAAGAGATGCGCATCAGATAAACAATGTGCAAGTGTGCACGTACCATTGTGTATGTATTGCGCCCAATCTGTTCTTTTTCCACAAAAGGTGCGCATCAGATACACAATGTGCAGGTAGCATTGTGCATGTATTGTGCACATTCTTTTTTTTTTTGAACTAAGCATTATTTCTACAGGGCTTTGTTAGTTTTGTACTAAAGCTTTTAATATTAGCGATGAAAATCTTATTCGTTGGCTTTTTTTTTGGTAAATGCGCTTGAAAACAAATATTTTCTAGAGCACATATTCATTTATTGCGCATACAAAAATACTAAACCAGATGTACGCTAAGGGCAAATGTTCACCTTAACTTGTTGCCCCAACAATGCACAATGCGTTGTCCATGCGCACCTACCGGCACATGTGTGCTGAAAGTGCGCCGGCATTTGCGACACATTTCAAAGAAGTGCGCCCAATTGTGTTGTCTCTGCGTGTCTGTGCACCTTGGTGCGCAGGCTATACACTTCACATGCGAATCTTGAAAAATTGTTTGCCGGGAAACTTATATTTTAATAATGGTGAAAGTAGGCTAGGCTAAGCTCGCTTACTTATAAATAACATTAAGGGCCAAAAACATCTTGCGACAATATTTAAACTAAAAACCATAGGAATTTGAAGAATCGATTCTGCAGTTCGTTTGAATTCAAATGTTGCATGGAAAGCTTGAGCTAGCTTCGACTAAATGTGAATCACCACATGAAATATCGGAACAATGCATGTTCGAATGAAAAAAAGCAATTATGTACGACAATTATTTTGTATTTATTTGTTCGCCTCGAAAATCTGGATTCATATTTTCTTTCGTGATTTTAGATGGATATGTAAATTAAAACTTTCTACATAATTTTTTAATGCTAAAAGTAAGAAATAAACATAGAAACAATCAATTATCATTCATGATAATCCAAAAATAATCTAAAATATAATAAATTGGACGTTCACCACAGGGAGGTGGAGTAAGTTGTCAAAAAATGACGTCATTTATGGATGGTTAAGTACACATATGTGTATGAAAAACTATGTATGTGAAATAAATAATATAATGGGCCATTCCACACGTACAGTGTAACGTAAGTTACGATTTTTTGTTTTATTTCTTTTAAATCTCATACATCCAAAATATATTTAGTTTTAATTGAAAAGTGATGTATAGCGTCGTAGTTGTATATTTTAATATAATGAACAATATAATACGCTATACATCACTTTTCAATTAAAACCAAATATATTTTAGATGTGAGATTTAAAAGAAGGAAAACCAAAAATCGTAACTTACGTTACACTCTACGTGTGGAATGGCCCTAATAATTAAATTATTTAAAAAACAAACAAATCATTCATTTTTAATTTTATTTTATAATACTTTTATAAATTAACAATCTTTTCTTTTTCAATATAAACAAACGTCTGAGTAGAATTTCTTTAAAATAATAAACAACTTATATATATACTCGTATCCGTATGTTAATCAGTTCTTAACTGCTAGCTTTAAATAAGTATAGAAATAAAAATGATTGAATTTAGAATATAAGCGCAATCTAGAAATGAAAACGGTTTTGTCCGAAACGCATTTATATAGAATTGAAATTTGAATTCCAAACAATACCAAAGTACTCAATAGTTGCTTTAGTTTTAAACAAAAACCAAAAAAAATTCATCATAATCTTTAGAAGTAAGGAACTTTTAGATACGTTTAGTTCAGGTTTAAGGTATTGGCAATTTTGAACTATTTTCTTGATTGATAAATCATTTTTAGATTCATGTACATTACGTAAATATTAATACAAATAAAAAATAAAAACTATTGACAATTATATGCGAATAAATGATCTCATAGTTTTTGTGATTTTTTTTTTGTAATTCGAAATAAAGTTAATATTTATTAAATGAATCACTTACCCCCTTTTGCGCTTATTACTACTTCGTGTTTTGTTCATAAGCATCGTCTACAGTCATATTTCTTGGATGGTGATAGAAATCTGTAATTTTTTAAAATTATCAATTTGTTAATAGGCGTCGTTCATAAAGGACGTCCAGATTTAGGGGGAGGGAGATTGTAGTAAGGAGGACAAGAGGGAGAGGAGGCCAAAAAAAAATTAAAACGTCTGTTTCTTTTCTTTTTTTTTTAAATTATTTTTAAATATTATCATTTTTATATTTTAATTTCTATAAGTACGAAAAAATTAATGCAATTCGAAAGCATCCATTTATATATTGTTTTACGATAACAATAAATTTATATATCTTCAAGCCATAAATGATCTGAGTACATCAATATTTTAGCAGAATAATAGCACCGTAATAAAATCATAAATTTTAAATGCGTATAATGCTAATTAATAAATATACCGTTAAATATTATAATGATTTGTCGTTTCTTAAAATAAATTAAACTATATGATTGATCGCATCAAAGCCTCTGTTTCATATTTATAATTATTTTCTTAATAAAATAGTTTAAAAGGTAATGTAGTAAATAGGGGAGATCGGGGATATACCGGCCACTTTTTACATAAGTGGCTACCCGTATGAAAATAAAAATCGATTTTAGTATTAAAATAGTATTGGATTTCAATACTATTTATTGCTAATTTCGACA
>JAABKK020001780.1:0-29480 GCA_011634745.2 Catotricha subobsoleta
TTACATGTATACATCAAAAGATTAAAATGGCTTAATAAAATCTAGTGCGATTCGGTTTATAATGCAAATGTGGCCCGTGCTACAAATGTAGTCAGGCTACATTTCTCGGTCAGACTGGCGCTACTAGAATAGCCGTGTTTGAGTTTATAATGGAAATGTGGCCCGCGTTACAAATGTAGTGCGGCTACATTTGTGCATTATAAACGAAGTGGTTCTATAGATCGAGTTCAAAAAGTTAATTCTTGTGTTGACCGTGATTGGGTTTCATATATTTTTGGGTGGCGCTGTATGCATTTTTCTCCAAAACAAGGAACGGTCCACCACCAAAATGAAGATTTTGCTGAACGTGTTGATTCTGTGAACTAGTATATGAGGGATAGTTGCCTCTCCTAAGCGATGTACCGTTTTCTTATACGCGCACTTAAGCATGTTAGGATTATCCTAGCGTGTGTCCTATATGTACAAATCAGAGCACTTGATTTTAAAGTTGCAGAATTTTTTTAAAATTGCAATCATGTGATATTTGTTAGTACTTATTCCACTTTTTTTCGAATTTAAATGTCAACGCGACAAGCGTAATATGAAAAGAAGGTTTTCGCGGGATAAAACTTCAATAATCCATTAATAGACCAGTGGCTCAATTCCTGAATCACTCGTAAAAATCCACTTTTGCTAGATGGCGAAAACATCAGTTTTGGTATTTTTGTATGATAAATTGCTTCCAAATATTGGTGGCGCTCACATAGCATAAGTGCTATCAATTGACATCTGTGCCATTTTTAGTAAGTAAAGTCAACTTAGGAAATAGGAGCGTGCCAATACATTTGATATTCTCCAGCATGACATATAAGTGAGAAGGCATTCATACAAGTGTTGTCGCAGAAGGTGAATTATGTTAAAAAAAAAATCAACGAATGAAGTGAAATAAATAATAAGATATAAGTATAAATCCCAACAAATATTATAAATTATCTAAATACTTATATACCGTGCAAGTTAATATTATAACGAATGTACTTTAGATTTTTAAGAGAATGTATGCTGGACTAGATATAAAAAAGTATGTTTATTTTCAATTAATAATTCATAGAAATTAATTAAATATGTACATTTATAATATATATGTACGGTCTTAAGAAATAATAATTTTTTCTTAGTATTTCAGATTATCAAATGAAATTATTTAATATTTGTTTATCTGATGAAATGAAAATATATCAGAAATATGAGATATACATGAAGGACGTATATAACTATAATATTCAACTTTTCGTTGAGTTTAGTTATACTGGAATTATTGAAATTTATGATGATGATATCAATGACTTATCTTCTGAGCTGTGTCTGATTTAATCTGAATGACAATTCTGTACTGCATTTTATAAGACAGCTATATACTATACATACACGCTCTTCAATTAGTATATTTTTTAAATGGCGCTAAAAATAAATAAATATTTACAATTACAGCATAATTTTTAAGCATTTTAATTATTAATTGGTTTATTGGAAACCTTCTTCCAATTGTGAAATATACACTACGAACTAGCACTCGCAAATCGTCCGTTATGTATCGCAAATATAGATATTTTGCTGTCGATACTCGGCTGATACATCGCGATATTGTTTTTTCGATATATCATATCATATTATGACACGATATTTTCGACCCGATATATTTTTAGTTTTTTCAGCGTAACTTTTTTTTTTTTTATAATGAGAAATAACTCCCAATTGGAAGATTTTCCCAATTCGACAATAATATTGGATTTCTTATCTGCTTTTGAGAACTGTGAAAATTGGTTAAAAATATACCAAGTCAATATATGCAGCATACGTTTTCTGGGCTGATTTTGAGAACTGTGAAAATGAATAGTGGAATCGTAACCAAGTCGATATATGCAGCAGACGATTCCTGGGCTGATTTAGAGAATTTTTCATAAAAAAGAATATTTTAATATCTTCTGGCTTAACACTCTCTAATATTAATTTTTATTTAAAAGTCATTTTATAACATAACAGAGATATTATGTATGTCTTATATTTATATATGTTTGATTGTGCTATACCTGAAGCAATCTTTTGTACACTACAGCCGTCGAAGGAAATCGCCGCGATTTTTGGTTTTCCACGCTTCATTTTTGGTTAAAAAATTCGCGCCGCCTTTAAATATATTATGTATTTCAAAGCAATGCTAATAAATTTCATTGTTTTTCTAACTAGCTTAATAATATATGTTTATTATGAAAATGAATAGTGGAATCGTAGCCAATTCGATATATATAGAATTCTTTTTCTGCTGAGCCCTAGCGGGTGAACTATGAAAAGAGTGAAATGATTCTGGATATCAGAATGGTCATATGGTAGCCATGTAGATCTGAACAGAATTCTATTTCTGCTGAGCCCTAGCGGGGGAACTATGAAAAGAGTGAAATGATTCTGGACATCAGAATGGTGATATGGTTGTCAAGTACATACAAATAATGACGCGATTTAATTCTTAAAAAATAAATTTTGTTGTTTGCTATATTGCTGTATTACATACAATTTGCATGGACGAAGTAACGTCATTTTGTACTTAATTTTTGATCGAGGTGTAATTCGATGTCCACTTTTTCTTTCTGCCTGTATAAATAATTCACGTCTAAATGACATTCGATTTGTTTATTTTTAAAAAACTGTCAAAACTGTGACAGTGAAAAATTTTGCGCAACTTTCATTTTAATTTGTGTGACTGTCATTTTTCCCGTGTCGCGATTGCCACGACAGAACATTTTGTGACCGATGTTAAGACTAAAACCATGATCTGATAGATCCAAAGACAATGTAGTACTATATGGTCTTTGGATAGATCAAATTAATGGATGGTTCCACATTTTTTTGTTTTTATTTAAAAAAAAAATCATTTTTGTTGATGTTTGTGTGGATAGTTCTGATTAATTGAAAGTATTTGATTAATAAAGAAAATATAATAGTAATCGGACACAGTTTAGTAAACAATTAGCTTGATTTTTGCTTCAAAAATATGATTTATTGTCACCTCTTCATATTAAAAATAAAAAATTAAATGACAAGCCGCCAGTAGGCCTATTTTTTTTGACGCGTTTGCACATTGTTCATATATTACGTAACGCTTTAAGAGGATTTTCTCAAATCTTGTTATATGTAATATCTCTGTAAATATCAGTCGTACAGGCGTAACAGCGCCCTGTTCTATAGATTTGTTGAGGTCTATTTCCTATATATCGAATCAGGTAATCAACATATTTTAGAATTTAAAACATGTTGATTTCATATATAGGAAATCAACCTCAAGGAATCCATTTATAATGTTGATGGTTCCATTGTTCTTATACATCCCGTTGAGAGCGCTGCTATATACAAATTTTCAATAAATTTTGAAAAATTTACTTACCTTTTTGTAAAATCAATAATTTTTTTTTTTAAATAAATGTTCGGAAATTTTATACCATTTTTGCAAAATCAACATTTAAAAAAACTACTTAGGGCATAAATGTTTAAAAGCCACCCCACACGGTAAAACATTTCATAAAACATTACGTAAAACATTTTGTATTTTTTGTAATAACTTCCAATTGAAGGTTTTTACAAAAAAAAACATCTATTAGAGACCCTCATTATTTTATGCAGACGCAACTTTTTCCCATAGATCATAACCACCTCCGAGCCCCCCAAAAAAGTTTTAGTGTGATTTTTTTAAAAATACTTTTTTTTACACTGAAACTTGTTTTTGTGACTTCAAGAAGATTAGTCGGTTAGGTATTTTTCACTTTTTTAATATTTTTGTTGTTTTTTTTTTAGTAGACACTTATACGCGTACGATAGAGAATTTTTATTAGACGAAACGTTCCGGTATTTTAAGTGTTTCATTCCTATCTTAACTACATTCGATGACATTTTACAGTACGTATTTTCGACTTATAACAGTAAGTTCATTTATATTGTTTTTATAGGTGAACAATAATTAAGTATAAACAATTTACAATTAAATCGTCAATCTATGCTTTACTGTGTTACGGAAAATTGAAAAAGACACAGAAGGAAATTTAAAAAAAAGCTTTACATTTTCTTATTGGTGACGAAATATATGGCATTCAGGTTTATATAAAGCGCGGATACACATAGGAATGACAATTGCTTTGAGGTAAATTAAAAATATTCGAATGAACTTGTTCTAATTGTTCTACTGGTGTTAAGCTAAAACATGCATTTGAAATGCAAGATTAGTGTAAAACTCATTGTTCAATTTGTCAAAAAATTGTGAAAATTTTGTCAGAAATTTGTTTTTTTTTTTTTAAATTTTGTTCGATACTGCAATAAATAAGTACATTCACATTCTTGCGTAAAGATTTATATGTTATATCATTTTATGGCTATTATTATTATAAGCCTTGATGCTAAAATACGTATCACTGATGTATGTGTAAGCTATAGAAAATATTGGTATGATATTTAAAATATGTTTTGTTATACGACGAATAACCATTTGAAATTGATTTTTCAACATATTTCACAGAAAATGATAATATAAATTATAGATAGCATTAGATAACATGCGTCGTACGTGTGCGTGTACAATTATTTATTTATGTAAATGGATAGTTACTACAAACGTTAAACAGAATTTTTTATTTGGTATTATATTTAACCAAACAGCTTCTTTATTAATTTGCTTTCATTAAATATTAATATTATAATATTTTTATCATCAACATGAGAGAAGGTGGTTTATCCTTGAGCTTAACTTGCTGTAAATGAGAAATTTATAGTCAATCAGATAAAAAAAAAATGTATACTGATTGAAATATTTTATTTCCTTTACGCAATAATAATTTAACATCTTTTTATTTACTGAAATTTATTATTAATTCGTGTTGGTCCAAATCTTTCTATGTATTCGTATTTTTGGAATTTTTATTGAGTAAAATGTAGTTTATTCTGTTAATTATTTTCTTTTTACTTATATTTAATGGACTGAAACAATGATAAAATTCATTACCTATCTGTTTTTTTTTCCCGTGCAACTGTGGATTTTCATTTCGTTTTTGGCTTGAAATTTCATTTCATTTGATTCCTACATTTTATTTTAATATACTTCATAAATAATCAAATATCAGACAATTTTTCAATTAATCAGATAAATAAACTTTATTTTATGTATTGAGACTGATTCATTGAATTTTTGAAGTGAGTTACGATTCGTATTACTTAACACATTGCACCAGAACTAATTAAAATCAAATTGTGTCACATTAGTAGAAATACTGTATTATAGAAATGCAAATACACAAATACCATTTAGACTGAATTAACAATAATAAGCCACCATGTCGTTCTGAACTTAATTTTTTTTTTTTAATGTAATTGTAAAATCCAAATCACATATGATTCAATAATATGATAAATGTCAGATACAACAAAATTTTATTTTACTAGACTGATTGTTTATTTTATTGTTAATTAAACAAAACAATATTATCCTGTTGATATGAAAACAATCCATAACTTATCAACAATAATCCGTAAATACAAAAGCTCTACAAAACACATATAAAATGAAAATTAATTTCGTTTAATATTTTTCTACAAAATTTAGAAATTATTTTTGTTCTAATATTCTATTTATTTACAAAAAAAATCAAGAACCTTTCGAACAATTCAACATAGAGCAATCGTTGAGAAGAATACAAAACAATCAAATGATTCAAACCAGAAAGCTAATGAAACGCACAACGAAAAATTTCATCAGATAAGTAAAACATTTTTTTTAAATAAGTTTTTATATTTAAGAATTTGATTCTTTGTGCTTGTTTCAGGTTCTAGAAGTTCAGTTAAGCATTGACTATCATTTTTATAAGGATAAGCGAGTACTTTAATAATTTTATGCCAATTTTATGACATCACAGAAATAAAGTGATTAAAAACGCAAGCAATTAAACATCTCTATATAGGCTTCCTGTCACAACGGAGTCTACCGTTGCAATTGGAATAGAGCAAGGAGGATTTATTATCTCTGTTGTCCACCGAAATTGTATTTTAAATTCAATTTTAATTACCGTTATAGTTTATAGAAACAATTTTTGAACTAAAAGTTCAACTCAATCGCCAATATGATGACAAAGTGTTTGAAGCACAAAAATCTATTTTTAACAGATGTTTCATTTATGTGAAGAAAATAGCAATGTATAAAATATGCGATACGCAAGTGGTTCGATGGTATTTATGTTTTAGGTGTAAATAGCAACTAAGAATTAACCCATGGAATATAGCAAGAAAGATGGAGCTAGGTCTTAAAAGTTCATTGAATTATGTAAGTCTCATCAGCAAGCATTTGAAGTATTTTGATTTTCGACCATTTACGTTCAGCAAAATGATGTCATGTGTCTCCGTCGAGCTGAAAGTGGTCTACTCCAGACCGTTCATGATCGCCTCATGATTTTCATTGACGAACACAAGACTTATATGTCGTATGACAAGGAATCTTTATTATAGGGATGAATAAATTTTAATTAATTAAACAAAGAAATGTTTCAACGCTTGACAAAAAAAAATATTGAGAATTATAAACTAGTTTTCATATAATTCTTATATCATGATCAAAATACAAATGAAACAGGTTTTGGGATAAAATAGGAAAAGATAATTACACTGTACCACAAAATTTCACTTTTTTTTCCTCAAAGGAGGAGACAATAGTTTCTAAATGTATTCTAGGTCATCACGATTATCATTTATCAGTTTATCACCATGAAAAAAATATCTTTGTTCTTGTTTCGGAGTTATAGCTAAAAATGTGTTTGTCGGGCTGGATGCCTGTGTCATCATGTGCCTGGCATGATTTTTAAAATACGTTTTTGACGCAATATTTAAACAAAATATTACGTATTCTGTTTAACTAGGGTGGAAAATTGATATTTTTATACAATTTAACGTATTTTAAAAATCACGCCAGACACATTTCACATTTCACGCGAAAATGTGATGCCTCTCTACAGGCCTCCAGCCCGACAAACACATTTTTAGCTATATCTCCGAAACAAAAACAAAGCCAACTTTTTCGTAAAACATTTTCGTGATCAGTGACATTTAGAAAAAATTGTCTCCCGCTTTGAGAAATTTTTTTGTGGTACAGTTTTATTATTAAAATTGTATAAGTTAATAATTTTCGTATTACTTATTTAAATCAAATAATTTTTAGGGTACATAAAATCCGAAATATTAAATAAAATTTGCAGAATAGAGGAATTCCAAATTAATAATTAAATTCTACTTTCTTTAATTTATGGATTATTGATTATGACCTAATATTCTGATATTAGTACTATCAGAGCTGGCATGGCATGTCTTTTTGTCTTTTACCTTCTTAATAAAAGACAAAATTAAATTTTATTTCAATTAAATTGTTTATTGAATGATATTTAAAATCTTATCTTTGATGAAAATCCCAGCGCAATTCGATGAAAAATCGCTAATTTATCGAACTTCCAATTTTAGAGATTTTTTTTTTCACGATTTTCATGATTTTACCAAACTTGAAATGCGTTATCTCAAAAAGTCAAAATCATGTTCATGTGGCTTATAGTGTTTTTTTTCCCAAAGCTCTCTTTCAGTTTTTCTCATTGATCTTATTGATTTAACTTTCATTATCTAAATTATTTTGAGGTTTTCGACAAAAAGACAAAATGACATAAAAGACATGTTAACAAGAAAAAAGACGTCTTTTTGCAAAAACGAAAAAGTCGTCAAATATGCCAGCTCTGCTACTCTACTATGCATTAGCAAAATATCAAAATTTTCAATTTCTCGCTGGTTATAGAAATTGAATAATTATAAAATTGAATCGATCAATTAGAAATTTTAATTTAAAATAAAATACTAACCAATTCAAACAAATTGGTATTAAATTAAATAGATATAAGTATTAAATAAATATATTTCTTTTGGAACATAAATGAAAATGCAACTGCGAAAAAATGTGTCAGATACCCTAAGTCCGATTCTTTTTTAACCTTTTTACCCTTTTTAACTGTTTAGCTATTAGTAAATGTAAATTTGTAAAGATGCTCATCACTTTGCAAATAACATTCTCATAATCTCGTAATTATGTCCTATAAGAAATGCAAACAATAATATTTACAAGGATAAAGGTAAAATATTCTTTATGCTGAACGTGAGCCGTATATCAAATAATTTACGTTCTATGATAAAAAAAACAAAAAAAAAAATCTTAAAATTTAAGTAACAATTACGGATATCAAATTTAAAGCATGATGACTACTTACATCAATTCTATTACTATAAGTAACTACTCAAAGTTAAACTAAAAGAGATTATTTATGTGATTTTTTTTTTTCAATATCACATTAAGGCAAATTTTATGTAAATATTCGTAGTAGTTTCACTAATTCATCAGCAAGGAGAAATATATTGAATATTAATTTCAAAATCAATTTTAAAATAATATTCTACTGACGATTGTGACTTTCCAGCACTACAATAAATAAAAGGGCACAAATAATTTTCTGATATTGATTTTTTCAACTTAATCTTGATATTTATATTAAATCCTGAGTATATGTTAGATAAATTTAAATTTTTTTTTTTTTAAATATCAAGGCTAATATAAAAATCTGTTATGTTTAAGTATATACGTCAATGCTTAGTATACACATTGGCGTCCATAACACAGATTCTTGAATACTTTATTCGACTATAGAAATGTGTGACAACTTTTATTATTATTTTTTTATATATTTGTGTATCCGCCTCTGATAACATACTAAATAGTTACCTAACAATTTTGGTGAAAAAAAAAATATGCGCACCAAATACGTTTCAAACATTAACACATAATTTGATTTTAAGAAAATAAAAAATATGTTAATTATTTAATATAAAACAAGAACTTGCAAGGTTAATTTATTTATAAATCAGTTTTTTTTTTACTAACATTATGAAGATGCGCTTGCAAACTAAAAAGTATTCAAAATAAACAATTTTAAATGTTTTTTAGTTTCTAGTCCAGTTTTTTGTTTTATCTTTTGTTATGTTAAATACGATTATGAAATAATTTTATTATTTTATAACATTAGCTAATTCTTGTAAAAATATTTTTATTTTTGTTTGGCAAAGTGTATGCGTAAATTTATCAAAATATAATTTTGCCTTTTGGATTTTCTTCACACACTTGTTTTCAATTTTAGTATCAATTCAATTTTTTTTCTCGTATAAATTAAACTGGAACTAATGAAAAAGCAAAAAAAAAAAATGGTAAGTATATTCTCGCAGAAATTCTTAAAATACCGGTCAACATACCAGATAAAGGCAAACTAGCAAGTTGCATATCTAAGTCAGTTGGCCAAATGAAAGTGAAATTTTAAATAATCTCCAAGGTAAGCTTCGTACATAAAATTCCATAGAAAAACTTTGAGTAAAAGTTTTTGGTTTTTGAAAATTGACCTTGGAACTTTCTAGTTTGATGATTGAGTAATTATGATTTTTTAAATTTATTAAAATTGATGAAATGCCATGCATTTTTTCCTTTTTTGCTTTTTCGAAACTTGATTACGTAAAAGAATTTCATTTTTTGCTGCTTCGAAAGTTTGAAATCATCCAAAATGAAAAAAATTCATGAGTTTAAAAGAACTTTAACTCTTTCTTTTGCAAACCAAGAAAACGTGAAATTAAAGACATTATTTTCATCTAGAAATGTGTAGTTAGGTTCGAAATACATGATATGTATATGCTTTCTTAGTATTTTATTGCATATATGCACCATCAAATACTTTGAACACCAATTGCTAGATTTTTCTTCAATTTTTTTTTTTTACATATTTGTTCCCGTCTCTTATTTTTTACAAGGCATAAAAGATTCATAATAATGCTCTCTGTCATATATGCTACTTCTTTTAGTTAGGGAAATATGACCACAATTTGAATATGGTTCATATTTCCATAACTACAAATATGATGATATTTTTTTTTATATTATAATATACTTTTTAATGGTTAGTGAAATAATAGTGCACTTTTTGATAAAAGCATGAAAATTAATTCCCGGTAAACTGAAAATTTCTGAATCCAATTCTCTGGACAGGCCGAAAAATGTTGCCCCCCTATTCCCCTAATTGATTTTTAGTAAGGGGGGAATTTTTTTTCGGCCTGTCAAGCGAATAAAAATTCAGAATTTTTCAATTTTTTTTTTTTTTTTATATTTTCTTAAAAATAATGGTGACCGGCCATAACGCCCCAGGGCCTATCGCCCCACATGGAATTATCGCCCCATGAGTATTATTGCCCCATGGAATTATCGCCCTATGGGAACTATAGCCCCCATGGGATTTAACGCTCCAAAATGGGAATTATCGCCCCAAACTGCTCTTGAGAACTATGAAAATGAATACCTCAGAGTATCATTATGCCTTTTTCAAAAAAAATCAGAAACGACTTGCTTTTAAACGATTGTTGCCACCTCAGAATAACATTATGCCTTTTTCAAAAAATTACAGAAACGATTTGCTTTTTAACGATCTTTGCCAATCAGCAGAAAAGGAAGGAAAACGAATTCTATATACATCGAATTGGCTACGTTTCCACTATTCCGACGTATAGCATTATTTCACTCTTTTCATAGTTCCCCCGCTAGGGCTCAGCAGAAAAGTTATTCTGACACATGGACTTGGCTACGTTTCCACCATTCACTTTCACAGTTCTCAAAATCAGCCCAGAAAACGTGTGCTGCATACATCGATTATGCTAACAATCTATCATTTTGATATCTAGCATCATTTCATTCTTTTCATAGTTCCCCCGCTAGGGCTCAGCAGACAAGGAATTCTGTTCACATCGAGTTACTACCAAATGCAATATTCATTTTCACAGTTCTCAAGAACAGTTTGGGGCGATAATTCTCATTTTGGGGCGTTAATTCATATGGGGGCTATAATTCCCATGGGGCGCTAATTCCATGGGGCGATAATACTCGTGGGGCGATAATTCCCATAATGGGGCGATAGGCCCCGGGGTGATAATTCCCATGGGGCGATAATTCCATGTGGGGCGATAGGCCCCGGCGCGTTATGCCCTGGAGCCGGGGGCTCTCTAAAATATTGTTGGCCTCCCGGCAATTGCACACTGTGTACAAGGGTTAATTCGTCACTGAGGAAAGTGAATTATAAATAATAGAAAAATATTTTGTACTGTTGCATATCTGCAACGTTTATATCGACAAACAGCTAAATGATGATAAATCAATTAAAAATAGCAATTTAAAAGATCGAAGAATTTAATCGCAAACAAAAGAAAATCCTTCGGGAACTTAAGTAAACAGGTGACCATAATTTAAATTAGAAAATATTTGTACAATGCCATGTACAACTAACTAATACCTAACTAATACCATCCAAACAATATATATCGTCATAAATAAATAAAATCGATTGCAAATACATCTTGAAAAACTCTTTCACAAGAATAAATAACATATAATGCTTGCTAAATGTACAATAAATTAAAAATAACGTAAATAAGATAAGAAATGCTGAACTGAAAAAGGAAACAAAAAAAAAACATTTTCCATTTAGGGTGGAACAACAAATTTAATATATTAAAATCTCTCTTTTATACGTGTTGCGCTCTAAAGAATAACAAAAATATTACTTTCGTGTTGTGTCTTGTGTGAGTGCCACAAATTTCTTCTTTTTTTTTTTATTATTATTATTATTGCACAGAATACTTTTTATAACCTTTAGTTAAATTATCCCCGCTCTTTCAATGTTTCTTTATATGTGTTGTATTGCGACCAATTTGGCCTATCAGCACCTTCCGCTGTATGGTATCCAATAGAACTGGAGAATTAGAGAAAATATATATTCCATTAATGTGCGCGGCGCATGTCTTTATTTACAATATTTTAATATATTTTTTCATATTGTCATAATAATTTTTGTGTATATCATTTAGTCTGAGGAGTTAACCGTTCACCTTGTTGCTTAATCAAAAGCGATTAATATTATTTTTCATTTTTTGGAAATGGTTCTTTAATTGAATTTAAAAATATTTCTAAAAATTATACCAGAAATGCTAAGTAAATTAAACTTTTAAAATTATCTTTCCCCAATTTTAAATTATAGATTATCTTTTGTATTAGAATAACAACTTCTTATAAAACGATTTTCAATTTTTTTTTTTCCATAGTTAAAGCTAAATACTTATAAGGTCATACGCTTCAAATAATCTGAGCAAAAACTTTATCTAGAGAGAAATAATAATGAAGTATCGCTTTTTATATCCACTCTATACTTGTAATATGCTCAAGTGACGCCCAATCACCTGTTGTGTTTTTTAACTGCTGGAGATGCCATTTATGGTTACTCAATTTATTCACATACGATTTATTGAAAATCTATAGTCAGATTTAAAACTTTTTATATATATATTATATTGTTATCTCTTAATAGATTTAAAGAAAACCAAATGTATGACTGAAATCTAAAAATATAAGATTCTTGTTATAAGTAATTAAGTATATATTATTATATATATATTTTAATTAAATTCATTTTATACAATAGCCGATAAGTAATTAAATTGCAGACTTACACTTTCTTCTCTCTACCGAAGAGAACAATAGTACTTAATAAATAAATTATATAATATTTGAGAAAAGAACAATTTTTGTATCGTTATCGGCTGAGTAAAAGACTACATATGTATTGCGATATTCAGGCAAGTAAATATTCAAATATATATAACTATATTTTTCTTAGATTCTCATGTAACAACGTGGACTCCATACTTATAGAATATTTTCTCAATGTCAATTTTCAGAAACAATTCTCAATTGTATTAAATTATGTATTTATGTATTCTTAGTTAATCTTTAGTAGACCGCAAAAATATTCTTAAACATTTCATACAAGAAAATGATCTTTTTGCTGTATCTGTGGACACGTTAATAAACAATTTAATTAATTTTGTGTAGCGCACTACTAAAGTTACTACATTGTTAATTTTTTTTTTTTGTTAAAAAAAATACTTACTTATCAGTTTGAGTGTTTCTGTTGTTTTCGTCATGTTTTTTTTTTGTTGTGTTTTCTTTTTTAATATTATCAAAAAATATTCTTCGATGTAGAGAATTGATTGGTGTTAAACACATCATAAGTCAAGAATTATTTCATATCAATGATGCAACATTATGTAACTGATATATATAGTATAGAATCGAGGTGTTATCACAAATTAGCTAAATTGATATAATTATTATGTAGTGAGAATATTTTTCTTATAGTATTAAATAAATATGTGTTATTTCAATTTGCAATGTTTTCATATTCTATGGATTGCTTGTAAGCAAGCCGTTTTGTATGGTCGATATATAAATTGAAGAAATTCATTATTTTATAGGTATTAAGTAAATAGTGTAAATAAAGTTAAATGATTATTTAAATTTATAATTAGTTTATTGTAAAATATTAACAAGAAATGCAAGTAAATATATGTACTCTATCATTTGAAGTATATTAAAAAATGGGAACTATTTATTCTACCCGTCAGAAAAACCGTTTGTTCGGTAGAAAACAATCCAAATGTTCAGTAAATTGTCCCAATGTTCGGTAGAAAAAGATACATTTTGTTGAATAACGTTTTCCCCCCGCTAAGGCTCCACTGGGGATAAGTGGGGATCTCTTCGTTATATTGCTTTACCGAACATTCGGATTATTTACTGAACATATTGAACAATTTACCGAACATTTAAATACGTGCCTTATATTATTTACGAATGGTTTTTAATTTTTGATTTAGTTTTATCTTCTTAATAGCGACAAAAAACGATAAAAACTGTTTTTTTTTTTAAATTATAGATATTTTAGTAATGATGATCTTTGTAAATTAATGAAAGTATAATTCAACTTATCAATAAATTTCTTATGATTTCGGTAAATAAATCTATTGAAGAACAAAAATTATTGGTCATCGACTTGTGAAAAAAATAGGTTTTAACTTTCACTCCATATGGTTTTTGATCCGCGTGATTCAATTCAACATGTAAAAAAAAATATAACTAAATGTATTTAATCATAACGCAAAAAGCACTGTATCAATTTATTTGCAGTTTGTTTTATACAAATATAAGAGATATTTTAAAAATATTTAAACCGATACAGAGTATATTCAATATGTTAGTAAATAAATAATTTGCTACAGAATGTTAATTAAGATTTGCTCGGGTACGACCGTATTTATAAATGTCATGAAAATATATAAAAATTAATCTTTTAATCAATCAACCATATTATGATCAAATACGATTTTTCAGATGAATTGAACGGTCGGATTGACTATGCAATACAACCATGCAAATAACTATATATATAAAAGTATTTTATATTAAAATAATAACAAAAACAAGCTGCCAATGGATTGGTACACGACTTCATTTTTGTTAGAAATTAAATAAAAAAAAAAAAATTGATGTTCCCAGGTTTAAAAAAAAAAGGTCAGTACATATATTATTTCACAGAAATTTAAGTCGATCTGCATCTTTTGGTATATTATAAAAAAAAAAAAATTTCAAACCAATACTAGATATTTTTCAAAAATTCCAAATTTTTCAAAAATGAAGTAAAATAAATGTATAAATGAATAAAATGAAATGCATTTACTGCTGATAAAAAAAAAAAAAAAAACTTATCAAAGGGTTGTGATACGCAGGGCCGGCGCGGGTTATCGCGAGGCCTGATGCAGTAATTAAGAAAATTGAAGGTAAAAAAAGTACGTTGGCACAATTGTATAACAAATCGGCCTTTTCAAAAATCGATAACGTCATCTGGCGAAGACAACCTGAGCTGTTCTCATTACTCTGTAGTAATTTTTTGAATATTATTTCATACTTCAGTACTGTTTGACTCATAAAGATCCGGTCACCAGAAATATATAATTTGTCATCAGAATTTATATATAATATTTATATATATTTATATTTATATTAAAGAAAGCTCTCTTCCCCTAGCCAAGAGAAAAGTGACATTACGTTGGATGTCAGAATGATGGAATCGTAGCATGGTCGATGAGAGTGCAGTATACGTTTTCTGGACTGGTTTTGAGAACTGCGAAAATTAATAGTGGAATCGTAACCAAGTCGATATGTGCAGCACACGATTCCTGGGCTGATTTTGAGAATTCTGAAAATGAAAAGTGGAATCGTAGCCAATTCGATGTATATAGAATTCCTTTTCTGCTGAGCCCTAGCGGAAGAACTATGAAAAGAATGATATAATGTTAGACGTCAGAATAGTGGCGTTACATCCATTTTGGTGTACATAGAACTCATTTTCTGCTGAGCCCTCTATATCTAAATGTGGTGATTTTTTATATATTTCTGGTGCCTGTTTATATATAAATGTGGCGATTATTTATATTTTTCTGGTGTCCATTTTTATATTTCTTGTGATTATTTTTTTATTTGTGGTGCCTGTTTACATATAAAATCAAATTCACCATTAATAACACATGCCTAATAAATTATTTTAGGTTTTAAATACGCCAAGCCATTTTTTTTTTTTTAGTGCGAGGTCTAAGCCGTGGGCCTCGACTGCCTTGCCACTTCCGCCGGCCCTGGTGATACGTTTAGTGTTTACTTTTCATTTTATCATGTAGATTAATTAAAAAAAGAGGAATTAAAGGATAAATTAAAAGTCAAACGTATTTAATGTCAAAATAAGTCAACAGGTGGAAAATTTGAAATTCAACTAGCTTTTAATTATTGATTTACTTCTAATCAATCAAAATGTACATTTACATAACTATAGCGACCTATTAATAATATCATTTTTGTTTCTGCCACATTGTGGTAATAATGATATTCTCATTTAATAATAATCAAAATAAAACACTCACCACTTTGAACTAAATAAATAAAAATGTTATTTTACTTAAAGTTTTTTTTTATCATCAGAATTGGTAAGTAGTTAACTAATAAGAACATTATTAAAAATAATAAAAAAAAATATTTTTTTTAACTAAACTAAAATATTTATTAATTTATTTTCTATTATAAATTAATAAATGAAAAGTTATTAAAATTGTTGTAAGCTGTATTTAATTTCCAATGTATGTACGATGACATTTCAGTCCAATTACTTTAATTTTTGCCATTAATTGTTAATATAATGCGTTCATTGTGAAATGACTTCACAATATGTAAAAATGGATAATTATTGATTTTTATATAATAGAAAAAACTTCTTCAGACGTAACAATAACAATATATGAATAACAATAATTATCTGGTTCGTCCCCAAATATCACTTAACGTATAACAAAAATAAAAGATTAATATTATATTTAAATGAAAAGAAAACGAAAGAAGTAATTCATTTTAAAGAAAAATGGGTAGGTTCCAACCGATTAGCATTTAGGAAGATTTACTTTATTAATGATTCTTAGGACAATGCTTGTGCTTAAAGATTACCTATTAGATTATATATTATTAGACAAAGAAAAAAGGTAAATTCTGCTTATAGTAATAAAAAAAAAAAAAATTATAAATTCATAAATTATTCTTATTTTCACTGAATGAAAATTGATTGAAATAATTTGTGATGTCTGGTGGTAGTGCGTTTGATGGACTCTATCCAGGTAGATAAGTAATAAAATATTCTACATTTTTATGGTTGTTTTATAACAAATTTCGTTATATATCGATGGACATTGGACATATTTATAAAATTAGAGATTTTTAGGTTGTGTATCTACCACAATATAGAATTAAAAATGTGTGATATTAATAAGCAAAATGTATATTCAACATTCCGTAATATATAGGAGAATAAACGTCCTATGATAATACCAGAGAATTAACATTGTAGTGTTAATTAAAAGTGTTAAAAACACATTTTTGGATATAAACTACAATTTCGCTACAAAATTTCCAAAGTTAAATTATTTTTATTTAATATTATTTGATTTTAATCTAGACGGGGCCTATATATGGACAATGGACATTTCCGTTAGGATAGGACTGATTCTTTAGGCTTGAGAGGGTGGTATAAAATTATTAGTTAAGAATTCTGGATATTTTTTTGGCTGTTACGTAACATTGACAAATACTCCCCCGCACCCCAACATAACTTGACGTAACACTTAAGAAAAAAACCACCTCCTTTAGAGCGTTACGTAATATAAACAGTGCCTAAAGTTAATTGAAAGAAAAATGATTGAAATCAATAAATTTACATCTACAAACAATCATAAAACTAAAAATACCTTTATCTCATTCTAAAAAATTCTTAAAGAATTTTCTTGAGTAACTATATATAGCCGTCTCATACACAGACGAATTTGTTTACTTGGCACGTTATATGGCTACGAAATATCTTAATTAAGTGTACTTAAAAATTTCTTAAAAACAATATATGGACAAATGTCTTTCAGGTGAGGTGACATTACAATTAATTTTACCTGTATTTATTATAAGTAAATTCTAAGAAAGTATTTCAAGATGTTACTATGCATATAGATAGACCATATTTCATTGAGTAAATAAATATCAATAAAAATATGGCTGCATCCTGCAGGTTTAAGGTAAATTTGTGGTTTGTTATAATTAATTTTAAATTACAATAAATTGTAAGAAGGAAGTTTAAATTTAATACTGGCTTTGTTTTTACTAGAACTAATTTGACTAATTCGAAATGCATGCTGCGCACATTTTCTTTTCAACCTTTTTTTTTACCTTAAAATTTGGTATAAGATATTTTTTAAGTATGTAGTTGTTGCCAGTGTCATTAACACAATAAATAATAACTTAATATTCAGTTTAATATAATTATAAACTATTTGCATATTCATTTTTATATAAATGTATATAGTAGAGAGCGCCCATCCAATGTATTGGGTAAAAATTGGGTCTTAGATTTCAGGTTTCAGGGTCTAATTTTGTTCATTAGAATATAAAACTACAATTTTTTTCTTTTTAGCGTAATCGAAGGTAATTCGTGAGGTCGCGATTTTACGGTAAAGTAAGAAAAAACACTATATAATTTTTTTTTTGTTGATAAATTCGATGTACCTTGATTTATTATGAATATCGGATAAATAAGTGAGAAAATATAAAATGAAGTGAAATCGGGTAACTCTTTTAATCTTCAAATTTGAAAAATGCGAAGTGATTAAAAAAATCTAAAATTTAAACTAAAAATACATCTGCATTATTATTATAATAGAGCATTTAGGGGTTAACCGATTTTGCTTAAACTCTTTTTTTTTTATTTTTTCTCCGAAATGCATAATAAATTAACCTAAAACAGTGAATTTATCAATAAAAAAAAATCCGTTTTATATGAGGTTCACCCCTACGTTAATGTTAAATCGCTACCTCTAAACTGCCTCCACTACTGCGATCCCTACAGGTTAAAATTAAAAAGATTAAAAAAAAAAAAATGACTAACCTAAAAAATCAGTTAAAAACAGAGTACTGATCTATAAAACAAAAAACGAAGCAAATATTACATAGATATTATATATTAGATCACCCCACATTTGTATGGACGGAAATTTTTTGTCATGGATTTTGGGTGCTAGGGCCTATTTTTGTTCCTTTGGTTCTAAAAATTCCAAATTTTTTGGTCCGTGCTTTCTTGAGAAAGCTTTAGAGGTCGCTCTAAACTATACATTTTGTGGTTTTGAAAGTAAAATGTAAAAAAAATATTATTCATGAATGGTAAATGCAATAAAAATATCTTAACTCAACTACTGACATGATTCAATTGAATTGGTAGATAAATAAGAATATTTATCCTTTAAAAACAATTTTGTTATCAACAGTAGAAATCTTATTTAAATGTTACGTTAAATTTCTGTTATATATGTACAATGTACATATATAATTTATTTCAATTCACAAAATTAACGTCAAGGAATCTGTATATAGACTAATTGTTTAACGTTCATGTGTTGTAGCGGTTTTTTTAAAGTATTTTCTGGAGGTGCTACTATTATCACTTATTTTTATAATTAAAATATGTTTTATTATTTCACTGCAAAGTCATTGGAAGAATAAATTATATATTTAAAATGAATTATTTTGAAACTCTAGAAATTGATTTGGTGTACATATTGGTTAACCAAAATACAATTCGTAAACAAGGATTGTTGCTTTTTAAATTAAAAAAATACTGACCAATATTTTGTAGTATAGAAAAATCTCTTCGAGCTCAACTTTTATCAATAGGTTGAATTTAATGAAAAAAATGATTGAACTTAAACTCGACCTCTGTGAGAAATAATTCAGATGTGCTATTCAATTGCCAAATTATATTAAAATAAATCATTAGCCAAAGTAAGATCCTTTCTAAATTTATAAAAATGTTCCTTGTCCCAAATAGATTCAACCATTAAATTTATATATACCTAAAGTATTTCTCAAATATTTATCCAAAATTATTGCAACTAATTTTAAATTAAACCCATAATACATATGTGGGTCAGTCGTATGGTTACCAGCAATATACCAAGCTTATCATCTAAAGTTATCTTGTCATAAGGTGAAGAGTGGAAGAGTGCATAATTGAACATGCATGACTGACAGTAATTCATTTGAATGGAATTTTTCATACTATAATAATATATTAATTGCATTCATAATATTGAACATATAAACACATTATATACCCAACAAATGTTATATAAATGTAGATTTTATCAACACAGTTCATAAAGTTATTAGTCCCACAGAAAGTGCTAAAATGCCATCGTAGTAGATAGCAATAGTCTTTCTTTTATTCCATATGATACTCGTATCGTATATATATAATCGTATATGTATGTATATTATTATAAATCATTCGATGCTATCCTATATTACATTACTATAAGATCAATCTATTGTTTCATTATTTCTATAAATATAATATAATATAATCATTCAGTTGATAAATTCGACCCCCTTTGGTTGCAATTTAATGCTACATATATATATTATTATTTTTTTTATATTGAAAAGCATATTATCCACCCATTTGTCGATACCCTTTACCAACTTGGTATTGTTGTTGTAGAAATTATTATCACATCACAATAATCACACAAAATACAATTTTAAATGTCTAAGAACGAGACAGCAAACGAACGTCATTTTGATCTTTGCTATACGACCAAAAATTGTGGTAGTAAGTAGTGGGATTTTTGTGTCATGGCAACTACATGCGTACAAATTCATTTAACAATTGTTGCACATGTACTTTAGCAAATTTTACAACACATCTACAAGCTATAAAATATAAGCTCAGTTCTCTTTGTATGAGTTAGTTTTACAGGCCTTATATATGTATTAATATCTACGGTCTACCCCTAATGTATGATGTGACTGTGTATGCATACAAAATAGTTAAAAAAAATATTTATTTGATGAATCGTGGTTCATGCCATTCAGTCAGTGGTTGATATTTGATGATTTGTGATGTTGTTGAAAGTTATTAGTCGTTAGTTAAAATTGATTGGATAATGTGTGATTGATATGTTTTAAAAAAGGAAAAGAAGTTTTAAATTAAAACGGGTTTTAATTGAAAATTTATTTTAAGAAGTGAATGGTGCGGATCAGCTTACTGTTTTGGTTGACAATATTTTCAGTTTAGTGCAATAATAGTGAATAAGAGAAGTAAAGTTTTAGGTTTATTTAAAAAAAAAATTGTACCCAATTTGGAATTTTCAAAATGATGTCCAGTGCAACACCGGTTTCGTTACGATCATCACAAAATAGTCCTATATCAAAGCCAAGAGCTGTTTACAGTATTGATCAAATATTAGGAACACAGCACAGACGAAATAATAATATTGGTAAGTTTTTAATTGGTTTTTATTCGGATCGCACTATTTATCGAAATTTGATTTATTAAACAAAAAATAAGTCGTAGGGAACACTCGGGATCACTAGAACGCACCAAGCTAAGTTTATGACAATTTAATTTTAATTCTAATTAAACATTTTATTGTATAATTGTATATTTGGTTTGTTGCTAAAATAACAACAAATTGAAACAATTGAACAACTGAAGTATAATTTAAAAGAAAAAGCTCACCAAAATTTACATACAAAATTGATTATGACAATTTTACCTGATTTCAGTGCAATCGTTTGTCCTAGATTTGCAAAAAATTGTTGATTAAAAAAAGAAAATATTCACAGAAAAAAATATTATGCAAAACAAATTCATTCATTTTTTAACTTTTAAGAATCAATTATTTTTACAGCTTTTGCTGTTTCAACGAATATTAAAATTTTATGATGGCTTTAAATAAACTTATTGCATTTTAGTACGCCCAATCATTATTTAATTGTGATAATATATTTTTTTTCTTTTATTTCGAATGATCAATTTATTAAATAGAGCTGAAACAATATTAAAAGTTTTGATAAAAGCTGTTAAAAATTATTTATTAAATTTCTATGTTAGAAAAAAGAATTATTCTTTGCTGTTTTTACTTTTATAAACCTTACCATCCCTGTTCCAAAGTAGATCATTAATAATTAATAAAGTTAATGAAATTACGAAAGTTTGAAGTAAAAATACCAAAAACATCAATTCAGTCTAAAGCTGCAAATTTATATCGAATATAATCTAATAGTTAAAGTATATACAGAATACAAACTCATTAATCTCATGTGAATATCAGAAATCCATTATGTTTTATATAAAGTTTTAGCTTTTATTTTTTTATGATAATCTTTAACACATACGTGAATTATAAATAAAATAAACTCTAAAATGCATGTACACCTCTTTCATTCGCATATCATTTATAATTCTTGTATATGCCGTGGACATTATGTAAATATGTTGTTGATGCTATTAAAGCTATAAACAACAGAGCAGAGAATAGGGCTGATAAACGGAAATGTGACATCAGTGTGTGCCAATCATGCGATATCAAACGATCTCTAATATTTATATGAAAATTGAATATTTCAATTAAAGCCATAAAATTGAAAAATTTACATTGCATGCATAATTAATTGGTCATTTAAAATATCCAAGCGATTTTTAAATTTGATTTTCTCATTCTATAAAACAAAATAGCAAATGTAATCAAAACTAAAATATCATATACTTATACATGTTTGTTTAAATTTTCATTTATAGAACATTAAAGTCTTTTGTGCATAAAATTTTTGCTGAAAAAAATATTTTAAGTAAAATTATTAAACACCTACAACTACTTAAACGAGATTAAATTGTTTTCTAAAATTCCGAATCATTTCAAATGGCAAGCTATTTCATATAATTGTATGTAGATAGTTCGTTCCCATAAATAGACAAATTTTTAGAAATATATTACACCAATTTTACTCACTTAGTGCTGTTTCTTTTCTGAATTCATGAACAGAAAAACTATAAGTATATGTGAATATATTTAAATTGGAACTTAAGTTTTATCTGTTGATGTGAATTCATTCTATGTGAAGATAATTTTCAAATTTCTTGTGTTTTCGGAACTAAATTTATAAAAAAAAAAAAATGATGAATGCATCCTAATCGAAGTTGACTACAAAAGTGATGTGTAGTTTCGGTATTTTCTTTTTCGAATGTCAATCAAAATTTAGATACTAATTTTATGTTCAGCGGAAAAATAGAAAATAGAAAATCCTAATAATGTACAAATAATAAATTTTGTTTTGACTGATATTTCTGAAAAAAAAAAACAAATAAATGAGCCGCGTACCGTTTGACTTTTTTAGTCTATTAAGTTGCTTATTATTCCGGTTATACCTCTATCCGAATATCACTTAAATATGTTCACATTACTATATATAAAGTAAAAAATATAAACAGAAATACCTACTGCTTTCAGTTTTAAGCAAAAACTAATTTTTATGATCTTCTAGAATAACTGAAGGGTTAATAATTAACAAAAAACTCATATTTAATTTTAAATATCCTGCTGTGTTATTATAAAATATTTTTATTATTAAAATGATCAAGTACGAATTGAAATTTGGTATATTTAAAAATGCTGAAGAACCAATTTTTTTTTTTATTGTTATTATTAAATATTGTAATATTTTTTGGCTCTCCATCGCCATATGCGGTCGGTCATATTATTCTTTATATTTTATATTTTAATGTAATCAACCATTATTATTATATTTAATAATTTGGTTTGGCTACAATTTTAATACTTTTTGATTATTAATTTTCTGTAAGTACCTCTTTTTATAAAACGCATACGCATACTGAATTCTAGTTCTTCATGCTTTTCTGAGATGTCTGAATATGATTTTATTTTTTTTTGTTTCGTCTTATAAGCACAATAATTTCAATGTGAAAAGAATGACAAAAAAAAAAACAAAGAAGAAAATAATAAAACCAAAAAGAATGAAAATGTAAAACGGTTGAATTTAACCATCATTTATCGCATATTTTTATTTATTTATTATCTTTTTCTGAAGCGCCTGCAAACGTATCACTCTAGAAACATTGAAGTATCCTATTTGCTAACCAACACTTCAGAAGAAGCCACTTTATATGGTTTATAAGTTGAAATGTGCTTAACACTTAACATTATTTTTCAAAAAATTATTTTATAATATGTTATTATTATATCTAGTTTTCATTCACGAGACATCATTTCATATGGCTATGAATTTAACAATAAAAAGTATGAATGTGTAAATTTTTGATTTTTGGTTGAAGTCTCTGGTCAAGGAAGTCACAAGAAAAGCTAAAGAATCTAAGAAATGGTCACAGAATTTGTGTTGCTAGAAGAGAAAAGCGGCAATATCTAAATTTTTTTGATAATAAAAAAATTTCAGGTCATTAAATTATCAAAAAATAAAATAAATAAGCTCTATGTAAACGGCGTGTGTTTGTATTTTTCCAATACGTTTTCATTAAAACTTAAAAAATAAAAGGACTTTAATTTTATGAAAATAATGAATATCAGATATAATCGCATAATTTGATTAACTCTTGATTATTTGCATAAACCAATTCTTTGCAAAAAAAAATCAGAATAAATTCGTTGGTTTTGCTCTGGATATTATTAAGATATAGAAATCGTATAAATGTTTTCATTAATTCATTTTCCTTTAAAAAAAATTCTCAAAATTTAACTATAGAAATTTCTAATATAATAATGACCAGTAGCTGAGAAATTATTAATAAATTTTAACTCAAAAAAGGATATTCTGTTAAACGAAAAAATAAAAATACATAGGAAACTGATAAATTCAAGAACTACACTACTTAAATTCAAACGAATTACGTTCAAAAGAGATATTCTCATAGAAATATATGTTGAGAAATATATTACGAATTAAATAAATATAAGTTTCATATTATTTTTTTTTTTCTGAACACCTGAACATTTGCAATTTGCATTCAGCAAAATTCTACTGAAGACGAACCAGAAATATAATAGAACAGAAATCACATCAAACGAATTATTTTAAATATTACCAATTATTATTATAGCTATATTTCAACAAATATTGTTATTTTTCTATATTATTCCAACGTAAAGCTGATTTTAACAACCAATTATAAAATGATTGAATATCTAAAGTACTGTACAAGGCATCAGGCAGCCTACACATGAATTGAAATTATATGTATATATGAAAATCTAATAAAAATGATGATTTATTTTTTGGCCTTTTTTGTTGTGCTGCTCTAAAAATAATGCGACATAAACGATGTTGATGATGAATGTGAGCGCACAATAAAAAATATATATAAAAAAAAAAAGTTAAAAAAAAATTTAAATCCGCGTAATTTTATTTGAAATGTTTTATTTTTCATAAATTCCATATAAAAAATGAAATCAAAAAAAAGGAAAAAAGAAATATTGTATTAAAAAATGAAAAGGGTATAATTCATCTAGACCGTGCATACACATATACGTACATAAATGATAAAATACTTCGATAATGCGCTAGGAATGATTTAAAAAAAAAATTAGTAATCCAAAAATAATATGAATAGAGAAAATCGGGATATAAAAATGTTACATGTTACCGTTTTCGGTATATTTATTAAATAAAAGTTTAACTTTTTCGCTTTTCATTCAAATAAATATAAATAGCAATTGGTCCGCCATATGAAATATAATAAATATACATACCTACATTTAATAAAAAAAACTAATTAATAAATGGTTTCTATGTTTAATGTTTATTATTAATAAGTTATTATTTTATGTTTAAACTGATTTAATAAGTAGATTATATTTATTTCTATGTGCACATTGTTGAATTCAGGAGCGGACGCCCGTCAGGCGACAGGGACACGTACGACTCAGGTTCAGATGGACACCCATCTGATATATATTCAAAACTATATATAGAAATCAAAATGATATTAATCGAAATATTATTACAATAAGTAATAGATAATGCAATTAGATTATACAAAAACTTTTTGAAATAGTTACATAATTCCCTAGTGGAATTTAGGTTTACTTTTTGTATACCATGGAAGGTCGTTTTTGGAACAAATTGTATACATTACCTTCCGAGGTATACTTTTGTATAACTATACCTTCAAAGGCATACTTTTTTTTTACAAAAAAAAAACTTTATTTGGTATACCTTATATACCTTGCAAGGTATATGAAGTATACCATATAAAGTATTTTTTTGCAAAGAGTATACTTTGGAAAGTATACAATTTGTTCCAATAACTGCTTTCCAAGGTATACAAAAAGTATACCTAAATTTTCCAGTAGGGCTGATAATAACAGATTTCTTAATCATGTTGCCTTTTTATAGTGATGTGGTTTCGAAGCTAGTAATCAAAACGTTGTTAATATAAATTTTATGGAACTTTGCAATCAAATAAAAGAGGACAATCGTCCAACTTTCCATTATTATCAATATTTAAAAAAAAAACTTATTTGATTGTTCATCTTTTATACAAAAAAATTGTTTTCTATAAATCGTTAAATTCAAAAAATGTATGAACCAAATGTCGTCTTAAAAAGCCGTGCCTTTGTTGATTTTATGAATTCACATTTTAAAAACTTAAAATGTTTATCGCGATTTGAAAATCTGAAAAATTGAAAAATAAAATGAAAAGTTTCACCGATGTAATTAAAAATTTGATGCTTTTACACAATAAAAGAAATTATCGTTCATCACTTACCCTTGAATTTCACGAGATTTTTTTTGAGCGATATTTTATATTTTTGTAATTTATGACATTAAAAACATAGTTTTTTTTTTAAAAAAATAAGTTAAACTTGAAAATTATTCTCATGTGAGAATCTACGGTTAATCCTCGATGACATTTGTAAATGTTACAACAATGTTACAGTTTATTAAATTATTAGCTTTATGTGTGATATCTTAAATCCATTTCATGTTTTTAATTAAAACTATAGCCTCCATTAGATTATAATAAATTCAATAAAAATCTCTAATAATTCAATCACTTATTCAATATACTCTTTTATTTACAGAACAAGACAATTTATTAAAAAACGACAGTTGTGTTTCGGATAATGAGAACGGTGTGGATATTGAGAATGATGATGAACTTCCAATGATGAGTGATATGGATGGTGCAGATCATGATCCAAATGATATGAGTCGACCGAGAAAAATTAGACGGTAAGAATTAAAATTATTTTCACATGAATTTATTTCAAGAAATCAAATGTATAAAATATTTTTGGTTTTTTTTTTCTCCGTGTGTTCGTGTTTTTTTTTTCGATCTCACAAGTAGATCTAGAACAACGTTCACAACCTATCAACTGCATCAATTGGAGCATGCATTTGAAAAGACACAATATCCAGATGTATTTACACGTGAAGAATTAGCGCTGAGATTGGATTTGAGCGAAGCTAGGGTTCAGGTAAATATAATAATATGCTTTTATTCTTATTATTGCTTATAGTTTATGGGTGTAGTGTGTGTGTGATTGGGCAATTTTTTATTTAAATAATGGTAACATTTCCTTTTTCTAACCAGTGTATAATAAAATGTTGTTAATTTGTTTGTTGACAATTAAAAATGTATTAATACATAACTAACCTAAAAACTATATTAAACATATTTCTATGGTTATAAATAAAAATATAATTACTTAACATTAATTATTGGGCTAGTGTGGTTTGGAAGTCGGCACCACATAAATTTTTATTTTACGAAATAATGATTAAAATCACGCATTTCAATAATTAAGTGCTTATAAAAATAAAAATTTATGTCCAGTTTAAATATTAAATTATGGTAAATATTATAATTTCAATGTGTTTAATTAAAATGCTAGGGGAGATCGGTGTCTATTGTTTACATATCATATATTTTTTTTTTTTTTAAATCTTTATTACTTATCTAATTTATTTTTCCAGAAACATTTTTTTTTTCCTAAAAAAACCAATTTCATTTTGAAGAAAACCTGTTCGTCTCACAAATTTTGTTAAATTTTTTTTTTTTTACTAAGAATTTTTTAGAGTTTTAACCAGAAAATAACTCCCCATTTTATAATATTACGGTTCCTTTCAATGGAAAATTTTATGCAAAAATTTTGACCACTAAATATTTCTCAAATTACTATTAAATGGCAAGCCCAAACTTTCTCTATAAATCAATGTTTATAATTAGTTTGCTTTATAAAATATGAGAAAAGCTTGAAATATGTAATTAGTTGACAATTGACATATCAATATAACTTCTTATACTGGAATGTTATAACTAATAAAAGTACACAATTAAGTCAATTAAGTAAGTAAGTAATAATGCGTTAACAAAATTTAATTGGATTGTTATTAAGTAAATAGAGTTAGAGAAATAAATGTTATTGCTAAGTAATTTTGCGGCTATAAAATAAACAACGATGCATATACAATATACATATAATAATAGTCCAGTTTACTTATACAATTATACATACTATAGTAATAAAGTAGATATTTCTGTTAGCAGCGATATCGTTGTCATCATATTTCAAATACGCACAAAAATCTAAAAATATATCTGTTTTATTCGCGTCTGGTAATAATATTACAGTATAATGCTAAGTGTTTGGGTAAAAATAGTTCGTAATAAACGGTATAATGATAGGGGTTGTTCAATTTCAATACCAATCACAAAATAAAAATAAAAAAAATAAAACTGTTTATAGGTACCCATACCCAATTTACAGTACTATAACTGGAACTAAGTGTAGCCTAACCTTTTCCATGGATGTAAAACGTAAAAGAGAACAATATTCGTACTTAACAACTTAATACCTTATATGCAAATGAGATGAAAGTGTTCATATTTTACATTGTATTAATGCAATTGTATTATTTATGTATTTCGATTATAATTTATATATTTTTATGTCAATATTTCTTATATTAAAACATAAATAGTCGAAGGGAATCATATAAAGGTTTCTTTATCATTCATTTTCCTTTAAAAAATTTCAAATTATCACTATAATAAAAAAAAAACTCGTACATAATAATTGTCAGTTGCTAAGAAATTACAATAATTGTATCTCACAAAAATTACATGTTAACACAAAAAATTAATGAATAAAGAATTGAATTGAATTGAATTGAGTTGAAAGGAATTAATTTAGAATACTTAAAAATTAGATTTTGTTAAAGGTAATGGTATTTTTGTTTCAATAATAAAACATTTTCTGTTATACACATTATTTCATTCTGTCTACGTCTAGGGGACTTTTTTCCAATCAGGGTTTAAAATTTAGTTTATTTCTAATTAATCATCAAAATTATACTACGTTTAAATGTCGCATTTTGAGGATCTAATATATTTATCACATTTTATGTGCACTCGATATACAGATGGTCGCCGAAACTGTACTAATGACAGCGAAAGCACGAAATCCAGATTTTACAAATATTGGAATGTGTATAGAATGTTTATTGCATGAAGATGGTTGTTGATGAAATTGGCATTAAATATACTTTCACTTTGTATTATATTGATATTTTTCGGTTATAAGGAGATAAATGTTAGGTTTTGAATGTTTGATAATTTCAATTACGATTCAGTAAACTAAATATTAGACTCGTGATGCATTAGATGAATAGTCAGATGGATCAGATCCTTTAATAATTTCAAAAATTTCACATAAATTTAAAAATGTTTCTAATTATAATGTCAGTTGCTGATAAATTTTTATAATTGTATCTCACAAAATGTAATAGGTTAAACAAAATACTTATATGAATAAATTGAATTGAATTGCAGATGGATCAGATATGACAGATCGAAATCTGTTTCTAATATGTAATATTATTATTATATGAATTAATCAATTTCGCTGTGTATTGAGAGTAACAAAATAAATTTAAATCTAATAGTTTAGTTTGCGAAAAAACAAGCTGCCAATTAATTAGTACACGACTTCATTTTTGTAAGAAATTAAAAAAAAAAAAAAAAAAAATTCCAGGTTCAAAAAAAAAGGCCAGTACATATATTTTCACAGAAATTTAATTCTGC